>JABUQX010104409.1:7500-32500 GCA_015478945.1 Trachelipus rathkii | reverse complement strand
TGTTCATGCAAGTTTATGTAAAATGAGACATGAAAAAGATTGAAGATATTGTCTAACTTAGTCCAAAGTTTTCTTTGACATTTTACTAATAGGAAAATGAACAGTTAATGATCCACATCAGGAGAAACCTAGAAACCTGTTTGTTAAAATTTCAAAACTTTCGCAAAACAAAGAAACACCTAAATGATCTCTCAGAGATGAAATAAATGCATAAAGACTGCCCACTTTGAGTCTGACAAAATATGTTTTAAGAATTCTTTTTATTTACACGACAATACTGACCTCGGTTAAGTATTTATCAGCTACATTCATTGCCACTGCATAAATTGTAGTTTTATTCGTAAACATTATTTCATTTTTTTTTTTTTTTTAAAGCAATTTAATTTTAATACACTAACGATTCATTTTCAGCTTGGTAAAAATTTAAGAGATTTAACTTTGATACAAATCTATCTAAAATATTCTTAGATTTTACAGAGTGTTTTATGAATTTGGACAATATTTGAAATGTTTATATCGAGAAAGTTAGAAAATTTAGTTAGAAAAGTTAGAAAGATTAAAATGTATTTTTTTAAAGCTTAACTTGTAGCACAATTATTTTTCTGATGTGTTTAAGGTTAAAGAATACCCAACTCTTATAAACTAAATGATGTATTCAGTTTTAACAAAGTTGAAAATTAACTAAATTAAAAAAAAAAATTTATGTTGCATTCCAGGTGTGTCAATGTAGAAAAAAAAGCATTTGTGAAATAACGATTTTTAACATCTAAACATCAACAATAAGCCTATCACCTAAGTAACATTAACATAACCATTGTAAAAAAGGTTTAGCTAACTTTAGGCAGAGATTACACATTGCCTGTTCGCTGCTGCGTTTAAATAACGTAGTTTAGCGTTGAAATTTGAAATTCATATAGAATTAGGGCATGTAAGCGTGCGGCTGGAACGCATCTAATTCAAAAATGCTTGCGTTGAGCCTTTTGACGCAAGATCGCTGCGGTTTACACACAGCGGCGAAAAAGCAATGTCTAGTCCCGACTGTACATAAAATAAAAACGATGGGATTTTAAGACACTTTCTTTATACTATGTCAAAAAAATGTTTTAGAACCTAGTTATATGTATGTTTTATAATAAAATTTTCTATATTAGTAGTAGAACCCAATAATTTATAATTAATTATGTTCAAAAGAAAAAAAACTGAACAAAACTTGGAACAGTAACACGACCGAAAAATAATTTTTAATAGGAGAAAAGCTTAAAAAAGTATGACACGTTTTTAATTGAACTTAGAACTGTAGTTCCTCTAGTCGCTAACTGGTCAATTTTAAGTTATTGAAATATGGCGCTGTGTTATAAAGTACAATAGTGAAACTTAAATAAAAAATTTAAAATGTGTCACTATTCCAAGCAGCGTACAAAATGTTTATAAAATTTTTAAAAATTAATAATTTATTTCAACTTCATTTTTAATTAAACATTTACCTTGAATAAGAAAGAGTCTACTTGTGAAATAAAAAAAAACATTTCATTTACATAAAAAAATAAAAATACCAAAAAATATTTTGGAATTGTGTACAAAAGAAAATTGAAACAAATTTATTTTTAATTTGTTCAATTAGGAAAACAGTAGTTGATTAGATCTTTCCTGTAGTATTTGTAATACTAGAGTTCGTAGTACTGTTAATGGTTGTTGTTGTTGTAGTTGTTGTTGCTGATGTAGTTGGTACTTTCTTCATTTTCGCTGCCAACTCTAAAGCGAGTTTCATTCCAAGTTGTGGTGGACGATCTTTTCCATTTACCAAGTATTTAACCTTGAAATAAAATATCAAAGTTAAATAAGTTTAAAAAGAAGAATAATTAAAATCATATGGTTTTAATTCATAGTCGCATAAATCATAATTTTAAGCAAGAAATAAGTCAAATTTAAAATACATTTCAATATAAGTTTGAGTTGATTTTATTTATTAATATGAGGATACAGGAATATTATTCCATATAAAAGTTTAGCGAGTGCGAAAAAATTAAAAGTTTTTAAGATCATGAATGTATATAAGGGAATATGAAATTGGCGTAAAAAATATTTGTAGCCGAAAAAACTCGAGAAAACTAGCAAAGCTTTTACTCTTAAAAGGTAAATTTTACTTCTGCAAAGGCACTGCACATTATTAAAGCTAATAACACGCACACCAAATTCAGAGTTGAAGGCCGAGTCGGAGCAACACGTTTATAAAGAATTAAAAAAAAACAATAATTCGGAGGGTTGTATTCGTAGCCTAGTTGAAAAATATCTAATGATGTGCCTCTACATTGTTTAAAACGAGTGTGTGGGGGGGACATCTATATGGGTCATTTGCCTAAGCCAAGGTGGTGCTAGGTTTTCATGTCTAAAGAACACAAAGAACCTGTTTTTTTCTATTTCTTTTTTTGTTTTGTTTTTTAATTTATTGGTATTTCTGTAGCACATACTTCCTAGCTACTGGCAATTTTTTAACAAACTCTAGAAACTTTAAATGTATATTTTATTAATCTACACTAAAATAAAATAGACTTGGAAAAGTATATTAAATGTATAACAACATCGTTAAATTGCTAAAAATAATAGAATATAAATTCATGGAATTAGGCCTTAGATCGAAGTAACTACGTATGATGAATTTGGCATTACTATGAAGAGGATTGTAAAGATAATCGTTATATCGATACTTGATATTTATGCATTTTAGTAGTATATATATATATATACGGATATATATATATAGATACTCGATATATATATACTATAGAGAGCATATATATATATATATATATATATATATATATATATATATATATATATATATATATATATATATATATATATATATATATATATATATATATATATATATAATATAACATATATATATATATATATATATTTATATATATATATATATATATATATATATATATATATATATATATATATATATATATATATATATATATATATATATATATATATATATATATATATATATATGGTATATATATATATAGTCTCCCCTCAGCTCTCCAGAGATTGGGGTTGGGAGGGCAAACATGCACCGGAAACAGAATATATATATATATATATATATATATATATATATATATATATATATATATATATATCTTTATATATATATATATATATATATATATTTATATATATATATATATATATATATATATATATATATATATATATATATATTAGTCTTCCCTCAGCTCCCCATAGATTAGGGGTCGGTGCGCAAATATTCAATTAGAACATGATCCAAAGTCGAAAAAGAACCCCCACCCCCTATCAACCCTTAATACTCCTAAATGCCAGACCGTCGCATCAAAATTCACCCTGGGGCATCATCCACCGCGAAAGACCCAAACTGTGGCATCTCGTTAGTGTCGGGATTCATCCCCTGTACCAGACCCACAATTACGCCATTCACTGCTATTTTGCATCATTCTAATCGCTTGAAATAAACTCTCGTTCTTTTCCGTCAGACACTCCATTGCTGAACCAATACACCTTTTCTTTCACACACCTCTATGCAACCGGTTAACCAACCGGTTTTCAAGTGACCAAAACAGCTTAGTTCACTCTCATTTACTCCTTTTGCCATACAACTCCCTAATACGTTCATTTTTCATTTTATTAATTTTTTTCACACTTAACACGCCCTTAAGATTATCCATTTGAAGTGCATCTTAGATCTATAGCTCTTATTCCACACCTCAGTATCACTACTATACATTAACAACGATAAGAACATACTTTTATGCAAAACTTTAGAATATATAGACAGATATATTGAATATCGATATATCGATATTATCTTTACCTACCGGTTCATAGTCCAACCAAATTCATCATAATTGGTCATCTTCGTCTATCTAAGACCTAATTCCTTGAATTTATAGTCGATCATTAATAATATAACAATGGTTTAATTTATTTAATTATTTCCATCTTTTTTTCTAATTAATAAAAAAATATGTTTCAAGCTTCTAAAGTTCATTAATAAAAAGTGCCAGCTAAGACTGTGCTACAGAATTACCAATTTATTAATTAAGCTTTTGAATATAACCCGAATTTGTAACGATTAAATAATTTTCGACGAAAATGATATGGTTACTCAAATAGTACCTACCTAGTACCTGCAATAAAAATTAAAATAACTAGTTAAATTAGCCAAAATAAAGAAACTTACTTTCGAAGATTGTACAATAAGTCCATTATTAGCTTTAATAGTCTCTTTGGTTGCTCTGATATCCTCTTCACTAACACCCCTGCAAGCGTCTTCTATCAAAATTGTTCTGAAACCAGCCTCGTTTGCGTGAGTGGCAGTTGCCCCTAAAATGCAAAGAATTTTTTTTTTAAGATACTTTGTAGATTTAGAATTTTAGTATGCATACATTTGATTCCATTCATAAGCCTACCACCTTCACCATATCATATCAATAATGCCTGCCACAGGGCTTCCCTATTAATCCTGTTGCACATATATAAAACCTAAATACATTATATTCTTCTTATCTCTCATTTTCACACTCATTTGTTTCAATGTGAAAATTTGATCTACACATCCTCCACCACATCTAAATGCCCCTTGTTCTTCACCAATCAGTACCTCAGTCACGCGCCATACACTTTCAACAGAAATACCAGTACATATCTTTCCTACAACACAATAAACTAATGCCCCCATAGTTCCTACAGTTCCCTTTACCTCCCTTACCCTTATGTAAGGGTACTATTACTGCTTTTATACAATTCTCTGGAACTATACCTTCCATAAACCTTTTGTTACACAAACTTTCATATCCAGTCAATCACAACCTCGCCTCCATTCTTGATCATTTCACCATTAATTCCATCTAAACCTACCTGCAGATGGAATTAGATCTCCAAAATACCTATTTCTTCTTACCCCATCAAACCCACACACATTCACTATCACCTCTTCATTACTGTTAATATTATGCAGATTTTCGAAGTGTTCACTCCACACTCTCCTCACACCCATTCCTTTAATCAAAAAAATATCATCCCTATTCATTATTTTATGAAGTTAACAATCATCCAGATGAAAAGTAAATTAAAATTAGTTTGTATATGGATGGGATGAGAATAAATTAAAGGTATATGTGGAAGGGGAGGGATTTAGACTGATGGAGAATGGAAAGGACTGGAGGGTGCCCTGCTTATTGTACGCTGATGATTTGGTTTTGTGTGGCGAATCTGAAGAAAGTTTGAGAAGATTGGTAGAGAAGTTTGAAAGTAAATGTAGATAAGAGTAAGCTGATGGTGATAGTTGAGGAGAGACCCGAGTGTGATAAACAAGTGGAACAAGTATCTGAGTTTAAACATTTAGACTGTAAGTTGGATGAAAAGGGAACGGATGATACAGAATGTTGTAGGAAAGTTTTAAGTGGTAGAAAGGTGGTTGGGTGCAAATTAAATCTTTGGTGAATGCAAAGGGATTAAGTCTTGAAAGCACTAAGGTTCCGCATGTGGGATGATGTTCCCGGTGTTAATGTATAGTAGTGAAACTATGGTATAGAGTAAGGGGTGTAGATCTAAGGTGTATTCTGTTCAGATGGATAATCTTAGGGACATGTGAGGTGTGAAAAGAATTGATAAGATGAGGAATGAGCGTCTTAGGGAGTTGTGTGGTGTGAAGAAAGGCATGAATGAGAGAATAAATAAGAGTGTAGTAAGATGGTTTGGTCATATGGAAAAGATGGATGATAGTCGATTGGTTATGGAGATGTATAAGGGTGGGTGTGATAGGAATCGACCGACTGGGAGACCTAAGAAAAAGTGGATTGAGTCAGTGAAAGTGTTTGAAGGAGAGGAATATGAATTTTGCAGAAGTGAGTAGAATTGGGCATTATAGGTTTAAATAGCAAGGTTTCTTGAGGGGCATGGTTGTGGTAGGCCTAGGGGATGAACTCTAACATAGTATTGACGAGATACCACAGTGGGTGTCTGTCGCGGTGTTGTGAAGCTCTAGGGTGGATTTTTGGTCGCGACGGGCTCGTAATTAAGGGTATGAGGGGAGGGTAGGGGGGGGCTTCTTTTCGACTTAAGTCATGTTCTTCTACTCAACTATTCTGTTTCCGGCGTCTAAAAAAATGACTGAACGTACTAGTAAGTTAAATTAAAATGTTATAATTACCGACGCAGACATCGTAAGCAATTCCGCAGACGAAAACGTCAGTAATGTTCCTCTTTTGTAATTCCTCATTCAGCGCTGTGTAAGATAATTTATTATTGTCCCAAAATGCAGAATACGAGTCAACGTCGGGGTCTGTTCCTTTCTTCACTAATACAGCATCTTCCGAAACCTGTTAATGCAATAAACATTCACGATTTGTAACGAATTTTCAATACAAACTATTATTGATTGCAGATTTTAGACAATAGAAAAAGATGTTTGTCTTGGTATAACTTCATAATGAGCAATACCTTTAGGTATGGAAGAATATTTTTGTTTTGGTATTAAGTACCACATAATTAATGAGCAATACCTTTAAATCCTTATGTAACTCAGCTCCCCAAGTGTTTTGAACGCAGTGCCTAGGCCACATTTTTTGATCTTGCTTCCGATGTTGTATCTCAAAGGAGATGACATCGTAAACCCTTGCATCATCACTACTGATCTAAAAAAAAAAATAAGATTAGCTATTAGTTGGAAATATTCCAGAAACTTAATTCCATTTAGGACAAAATAGTAAAAAATCTAAAATAAAAATATTCATTAAAATATGCATAGTGGGATCTGTAGGAATCAATGGTGGATTATCTTGGAAAGATTCTCTTTCATATTCTGGGGTCGCCCCAGCTATCATTCATTTTCATATGAGATTAAATGGGGTACAAGCTTCAGTTGGAAACGGTATATTCATTACTTCACATTAAAGTGCCTCAAAAGTACTAAAAACTTTCCTTTCTTTTCCATTTTTTTTTAAAAGCTTTTAACAAAATTTCTTTCTAAGAGTCAAATACGAGACCTTCGACACACAAGACCCCACGCTATCAAACATAGGGCATTTACCTCAAATATAACTCCAAGAACAAAAAAAACAACAAAAAAAATAGAAAACCTACTTTGCACGATTGGTGAATTGGTCGATTTTGAATGTTGTCTATGAAAGACACGTGATCGGAAGGGTGCCAATCTAAGGAGTAGACAACCACGTCGAAATTAACCTCTTCCAATAATCGGTTAATTGGAGGAATAACCTGAAATTATAATTTTAAAAGATACAAACATTAATATAATAATAATAATAATAATAATAATAATAATAATAATAATAATAATAATAATAATAATAATAATAATAATAATAATAATAATAATAATTAATATAAAGGTAAACGTAATTTTAAAACTATAAATATTTCAATTAATATACTGAATAAAACATTCTTGTATATGCTTTATGTATAGATATATAGGCTAAACCATAAATTGTATTAACAAAGGGATAAATATCATAAGATTTACCTCCTCTCCCCTATGTCCCGCGGGACAGTTACTGATGGCCAAAGAACCAGATATGAAATCATTCTGAACGTCAACAACAAGCAAGCAAGTGACTGGTCTTACAACCTCAAATAGAAAAAAACGATATTGTTAAACAATCAAAGGAAAACAGTATATAAAAATAAATAAATAAATAAATAAATAAATAAATAAATAAATAAATAAATTGAAATGTTTGAAGTTTTCAATTATAATATATGTATATATTTAAATCACGAGATTACAGGTTTAAATAATGCTTCAAGGACAAGGAAATCATTAGAACTTTATCGCAAATAATAATAATAATAATAATAATAATAATAATAATAATAATAATAATAATAATAATAATAATAATAATAATAATAATAATAATAATAATAATAATAATAATAATTCATAATATAACACAAAACGGACATCCCTATGAATAGAATATAACTGTATTTAATTGACCTTTGAACAATTGAATGATTGGATTTTCTGTATCCCTTCCTATACATCAGAAAGATAATTTGAAATGAATTAAATTGACTATCCTGGAATAATCTTTATATCAATAGTCTATGAGAAAGATGTAACCACAAGAAAACCTTGTTAAAATAGGAAAATTGGGCGAATGAATATGTCGTGTTATTGCATTGTTGGCTGAAGGCCGAGAAGATTGAGGGCGTAAAAAGAAAAAATAAGATACTTCAACAAATATAAAGAGAAACATATATAAAAAATACAAAAAAGACATAAAAAAAAACATATAATAAAATATATATAAAGAAAAAATCTTAAGAAAAAAGATAAATTTGTTACTCAATGCTGTGAAAAAACATTTATATGAATGGTAGGAATTTTAGTATAATATTAATAAAAGAAAATTAAAAAAAGAAAGGATAAATGCTTATGATGGGATCTATTCAGCTGGTCAAGTTGTTATTTTGCATATTTTGCATCTATATTCAATGAATAATAATAATTATAATAATAATAATAATAATAATAATAATAATAATAATAATAATAATAATAATAATAATAATAATATTAATAATAATAATAATAATAATAATAATTATAATAATATATTAATAAAAATAATAATAATGACCCTAAAATTGCTGATAGTCAGAACTAATTAGTCATTAACGAATATAATACTAGTAATAATAATAAATAATAATAATAATAATAATAATAATAATAATAATAATAATAATAATAATAATAATAATAATAATAATAATAATAATAATAATAATAATAATAATATTAATAATAAAAATAATAATAATAATAATAAAATAAAAAAAAAAAAAAAGATGGCAGTTTGGGAAAGGTTCCATCAAAAAGTATATGTGCATGAGGAATGAAAAAAAGAAGTCAGGCAGACAAATGTGAATTCAGACATGAAGATGTGAAAAGCCTGTTACAAGTTTGTAGAGGAATCTCAGAGGCCTAGAGCGCTCAGTCCTTCTTGAGCTGAGCTTAATTAGAGCATCTTGGGGCATCGAACACACGATCTGGATGATCTGCAAAACAGTAAATCTTCTTATTACTACTACTACTACTATCTTTATTATTATTATATATTATATATCAACAATATATTAACAATATAACAATAACATAACACTGAGATACTCTTATTACCAAGTAAAACAAAATTTTACACCTTATAAACGAGATTTTTGAAATTTATTAAGGTATATAAATATACATAGTAATATATATATATATATATATAACAACTGTATATATATATATATATATATATATATATATATATATATATATATATATATATATATATATATATATATATATATATATATATATATATATATATATATATATATATACTCTTATATATATTTTATATATATAAAACTATTATATTTAATTATAACCTTTTATATCTAATTATAACCTTATTATATAAGCTATCTTATATCTAATAATATCAATTCATGCTTAACTTGCTTATACTCTGTTACCAATGTGTGTGTGTGTGTGTGTGTAGGTGTGTGTGCATGTGTGTGTGTGTAACGGAAAAATGAAAATACATTATATTGATTACATATATGCATATAATCTTATTTTTAACGTATGATTATAAAAGTACCTTATTGGTATCAAATATGGTGAAAAGCGTAATAAGATCTGAAAGAATCTACGGGATAGGGCTTTCCTTTTTCATTTCTGAAGAGAGGGCTCTGCAAAGCGCCCCAAATTCCGTCTAGATTCATACTCCGTCTCTGCAAATCGATGTAATCGTCATATATAGATAGTTAAATAATATATATATATATATATATATCCGTACACTGATGTATATGTGTGTCTGGATCTATATACCTTTACTTATATATATATATATATAAATATATATATATATATATATATATATATATATATATATATATATATAATATATATATATATAGGTAAATAAATAAATAAATAAGTAAATAGATAAATAAAACTTTTGAATATCATTTACATTTCAAAACCAAAAAAATAATTACAAAGTTTAAAGGTTATTTCAATTTCCTTCTAATAAATTGTTCAGTTAATAGAATTACATAGAAATTTTACAACTGACGAAAAATTTGCTAATAATAATAATATATATATATATATATATATATATATATATATATATATATAGATATATATATATATATATGCTTATATTTTCAAAAATAATATATATATATATATATATATATATATATATATATATATATATATATATATATATATATATATATATATATATATATATATATATAGAAACCGCAGGCGCCGTCCGAAACTATGAGAGTTATCTCCCATTTGAACTATGTGAACCATCAGGTGAACTCCAGCTAACTAATGGTTCATCCCTTTTGTGCCTCATCTTCACATCCATTCTACGCAGGAATGTCTATACACTGAAAAAATTGTTCCGACGAATCCTTAGGAACAAATGTCAAAAATGTCACATAATTTTCAATACATAAAAGACTAGTCACTCATATGAAAATAACTGAAAATATTTGCTGACATTTTTGTCACTTGTCCCAAAGATTCGTTAAGACAATTTTTGTAGTGTAGGTTTGACCAGTTGAAACTGCTTTTTTTTCACACACCATTACACTATACATTGGTACAAATTAACATATATCCTGGGAGAAGCCAAGAGGGGGTGGCTTCAAAAAATAGCCCCACATCCACCCCTTCCCAATAACCACTTGGAAGTTGGCGATCTCCGGAGGTGGGGGTTGGGGTTAGTACTGCCACAGAATTGTCGGCTTGTTTTGGCCCACATTCTCTCTTCAATAATGTCTGCAGCATTCGAGTTCTTTATTCTAATTTCTAATTTATTGAACATCACCTTTCCTCATTTACACCTCACCCCTCATTATTCACCGAAACTCAGGTATTTGATTGAGAGTTCTGATAGCAAACCCTACTCCGTTTTTAACTGCTGTCTCTATGTTCAATTTTCAGCTTAAGGTGGCTGTTGTCCTTGTGTGCGTAATGATGTTGTTTGTTCTCGTGTCTTTGAATTATCTACCTTGCGGCTCAGGTTTTCTCACCAATCTACAACTAAATTCTTCTTCTCTGTTTATTTGTTTCCTAACTCAGTTGACTTCTACTATTACTACTTCTACTACTTAAAACTCTCGTCGTCACCTATTTCTGAAATCATCATTTTAAGTGACTTCAAAGCTCACCACCGCCAATGGCTTCATATTTCTAATTCACAAGATACAGCTGGCGAACTCGCCTACCATTTCTCTATCCAAAATAACCTAAAAGCAGATGGTGCAGCTCCCTACCCCTATCCCTGATCATATTTGAGATAAACCCATCACTCTACATCTTTGTTTAATATCTAACCCTTTACCTTGTAATGTTCAACTCTCTCTCTCTCTCTCTCTCTCTCTCTCTATATATATATATATATATATATATATATATATATATATATATATATATATATATATATATATATATATATATATATATATATATATATATATATATATATATATATATATATATATATATATATATATATATATATATATATATATATACCATATATATATATATATATATATATGGCACTTGCCGATCACTCTTACGTTGAAAATTTCATCCTTCATTACTTCCTTCACTTTGAATGTCGTCCCACAAAATATCAACATCAAATAACATTGGAAAAACTAACCTTTGATGTTTCTTTCTGGCATTCCTAAATGGGGCTAGAGCTCTCATGGTTGTTTTCAATCCTCAATAACCTAGTCCCTCGACCTATCTAATCGACAAAATCTTCTACATAACTATAATATCTTCTTTGAAAATACACAACTCAAGCCATCCATATTTTATTAATATTCTTGAAATTTCCTTTCCTCATGATCTCTCTGGGAAAGATAATCTTGTTTGTGTCACTAAAGTTTATCATTTCTAACGGTAAAGTGCAGTTGATGACTGACGAAGTTGGTGTTATTCACTTAAGGAAAAAAAACAAAGCTTGTTATATTGACACAAGCATCTGTCATGGCACAGTGAACATCACCTGAAAATAGGTTCCATTTCACCAACATTCCCTTAAATACCCAACTGAGATATTCACCTGTTTGACGTTCACGGAGTTGTTCAGCAAGCAACACAAAATCTTGGTGTCTTAAATACTTGTCTACGGGATGACTAGTTAGAGACAACAAAGAAATTCCTGATTGAATGTCTGACCATTTGTCTGTGGAAAATACTAACTTGGATGATTATTTGATAGAGGTCATTAATTTTAAAATTAGTTTTAACGCAGTCTTTTATTTTCTTACAAACAATATTTCAGTATTTCCTTGGACGTAGCGGGTTGTGGATATAAAATGACCACTCCTTTCATTAACGGTACAAAGCCAAATCTTCAACGTAAGTAAACGAAGATCGTCCATTACTATTATTTCTGCAACTTTTACTATCCATCCTTTGTGTTTTTCGTTTTTAGTGTCCCATATCTTTGTAATTCTATATTTCTATATTCTATATTCTTAAAGCTGGTATTGGAGATCCTTTTCATCTTCTACCTTTTTCTTACACGTAGTTTTATATTCTTCATTCTGTTTGATGCTTAGATTGTTTCATAATCCAGATATTGCTTTTCCTTTAAGAGGATAATTACTGGATGAGGACGTCATTACGTAATTGCTTCAACAGTTGATTTAGAAAATATATACACACACATACAAGTCTATCAATATATTAAAGTCAGCAAATGGTCAAGACTTCAAGTGGTCAAGACTTCAAGTGTGACTCAAATTATCGCCATGACCTAGAGTCGGCGTTAGTCAACTAATTCTACTCAACTTATCACAAAAGTTATTAAATTTTCTAACAAGTTCCAAATAACCGTTTTATACTAGTATTCGCATGTGTGCTAGATCGAATAAATTATTTTTTAATATTCGCGACTGCGAATAATTTTCTTTGATATTATGCAAATATGAATACGAATATTGAAAAACAGGAGAATATTCACATTCGTAAATGCGAATCCGAATATTCGGTCCATCTTTAATATATATATATATATATATATATATATATATATATATATATATATATATATATATATATATATATATATATATATATATATATATATATATATATATACATATACTATATATATATATATATATATATATCGCGTAATTTCAGTCATGCTATTAATAGTCACTTTGCATCCGATTTGCTTTAACTGAATTATAATTTTAAAAGGTTGTAGGGATAAGAGCTCTCTAAATCATACACTGTGAGAGGAAGGTAAGGAAAAGTAAACACTTTCTTTTGTGTATATATATATATATATATATACCTATATATATATATATATATAATATATATATATATATATATATATATATATATATATATATATATATATATATATATACTCTATATCTATATATATATACATATCTGTGTGTGTGTGTGTGTGTGTGTGTGTGTGTGTGTGTGTTGTTTTATAATTACAAAATTCGAGAAAGGTCAGGTCAGGTCATCCTTCTAGTGGTTATTTCAAACTGAAAGAAACGAATGGAAGGAGTCAGCAGTATAAGAGTAAGTAGGAGAAGAAGCAGCAACAAAAGGTCATTAATGAAAAGTAGGAGAAAAAAAGAGTTGGGGAATAGAACAAAAACCCTGAAAAACACCACTATTAATAATTTAAAGGATGAAATCCAATTTTTCAATAGCTGCTATGGACCGATCGGAATGGAAGTCAGAGAGGAATGATACGATCGGAAAGGAAATCAGAAGGGAATGATACGATCGGAAAAGAAATCATTCTTCTGATTTACTTTCCCGATATCGTATCAAGAAAGAATATTTAGATCGGAATTCAGAAGTAATGCATCAGGATAACATACCTTCTTAGTTTTAAACTCAGAGAGGGATAAAAACATTTTTAAAAGTAAATTCTATGTTAGAGTATAAGTAAGAGGGAAGCGGAGAAGGAGGAATGGCTTCCGGAGTCGACCAAAAGTGTAATTAGAGGTAAAAGTCTGAGCGAAGACTTCAGGTTTATTAATAAGACCGCAATGGTGTAATCGGAAGAGAAAAAGGGAAAGAGAAAGAATTAAAAGTTAGTTAACATTTTTTGCAAGATATAGGAAAGATCTTTACATTTTCTAATGAGAAATTTTTTTAGTATTTTGAAGCATGGATTTTGCATAACTTCTATATAATATGTAAGAAGCACAAGTTTTTATAGTTAGAAGACTACGGTATTTCCTAAAGGAAGCGTTCTTAGAAGGAATCACAAGAATAATCAAAGTTAGTCGAAGGCTATGAGCATTAGATAAAGGAAAAGAAAATGAAAAGTACGCCTCTATCTCAGAGAAAATCCCTTCGGTTACTCGTTCTGTACACTCCAGTCAACCCCTCCTGCCCAAGAATGAATCATTACATAGAATATAAAAGGCGTAAGATGGCAAGTACGATGAGTAGTAGCAACAAATTACCAAAAAAGGTTTCTTCGCCGTGGGTGTGGTGCCATTCCTGAGAAAAACTTGAGATAAAACTAGATACAAAGATAAGGTGATCGGAAGAAACCATGGAAAGTAAGAGTTTAATAATATAAACAGAAGGATTAGAGTTTAGAAAAGGTCTAATATATGTTGGGTTCATCCAAAGACGATGAGGAATACAGGTAAAGAGTTGCATCAATTGCTAAAAATTGTTCAGGTTAGAGAAATGGTAGGCAGTCCACCAAGGTATCGTATGAATACACCTGGTGGTTTGCTACATCAGCGCAATTTATTTTAACGGTGATCTTCTTTACTGTGTTCCTCATCGTTCAGACGAGCAGCTATAATGGACACTCTAGGCACATTAATCGCTGCCCGTTTATGACCAAACTCTTGCTCCGTGGTTTCTTCGGTCTGCCACAGCAATCGGGCGCAGCTCTCGGGACCCTCGAGTGTACGCGAAAAACGGTGACGCACTGCTGCGTCGCGCACTATATCGCCCGCCTTTACGCATTGCATATGTGATTAAGTGAGCAGGAGTTGTGGGGCGACAGTAACCGAAGGATTTCTGAGACGAGCGACACTTTCTGCTGCTGCCATGCTGCAAGCCTTTCGACTAACTTTGATTATTCCTTCTGAAACTTTCACCAGGAAAACCTGCGTAATACATAACACACACCTTATTGATTTTGATGACTATGACATTGTGAGCAAAAAATCAGGAAGCAGCCACTAAAAATTTCTCGTCTATCTTTGCAGCTGTTGGCAACTTTAGTAACTTTCCCTCTCTTGTTCCTTTCCGACGCACCATTGCGATGCTGGCGCAGTCTAATCAGGCGCCTCTGGTACGCTTGATGGCTCCAGGCGCCCTGCTACGCAGCGCCGGCGCAAAAATGTATTTTACCCTCTGGTTAAAACTGAAGTATGTTATCACGACGACATCATTCTTTATCTGACTTTCCTTTCCGAATCGTGTCATTCTGGAAACTACGATCGGAAAGGAAATCGAAGGGTGTTTCGCTCGATCATCAGTCTGCGTTCCGACCCGATAAATGTCATTCTCTGACCGACCGATCTCGGTTCACATCGAGGCGACCTCTAAATCGCTGCGTATTAATGTGTTTTCAGGGTTTTGTTCATTCCCAGCCACTACACTACTACTAAGTCAGCTGTTGCCATATTGCTGCTGCTCTACCACTACACAGCAGCACATTTTCCTTCGTCACTTCTTTCAATTTGAATAACCATTTCTAGAGACGCTGCTGACCTTTTCTCGGAAATTCTGATATAAAGAAACAACACACACCACACACACACACACACACACACATATGTATATATATATATGTATGTATGTAGCACTCCATCATATATATATTAATATGTATATGTATATATATATATAATAATATATATATCTTATATATCTTATATATATATATATATATATATGCAAAGAAAGTGTTGCACCCTCGCTGCCACTCTGCAGTGTGTGTTAGATGATATCCCACAGAGGCTGCCCTGTAATTCAGTTAAAGCAAATCGATGTAAAAGTGGAACTATTAGACCTGAAATACATATATATATATATATATGTAATAATATATATATATATATATATGTATATATATATATATATATATGTAACAATAATAATATATATATATATGTATAATAGCAATATGTATATCAACGTAACAACAATAGCAACATAACCATATATATTAAAGATGGACAGTATTCAGTTACGTTACAGTGGTATTCTTCTGATTTTCAATATTCGTGATACATATTGCATAATATCAGAAAGTGACGCATGCGGGTATTAAAATAAAATGACCGCTCTCACATCGAGCTCTGGTATAAACGATTTGACGAAACTGTCGGAACTATTAACTTTGTGATGAGACGGTAAGAACCGGACCGACTCTGGGCCGCTGTCCGACCGAACGGTCTGCGAGGATCGACCACTTGAAGGGTGCGACTACTACGCTTACCAGCTGCTGATCCATGTATCTGTGCCTTATTTTTGCAAATCAACGTTTGAGTACAATTCCACATAATGACGTCCTCGCCCAGTGTCTGGCAAAGGAAAGCAATATCACGGATTATGAGCTGTCTAAGCGGCGAAGAAGCTATGAAACACGTTCCCAGAAAAGGCAGAGAACAAAACGGCCAGAAAGGATCTCTGGCCACCGGCTTTAAGCCATGAGATGTAAGTAACAGAGCCACAGGCTGAAAGCACAAGGTGGACCTGGTAAAGTTGCGAAATAATGGTAATGGACGATCTTCCGTTCGCGAAGAAAAATTGACACATTATACCGTGGTAATGAAAGTGTTCTTTTGTACCCACGGCCCGCTACGATCGAAATACTGTGTGTTTGGCAAAATAAGACTGCGTCGTAATTTTCAAGAATTAACGATCTGGCATCGGCGATTGTCCAAGTCGGCATTGCTCACCGGCAAATGATCGAACACTCGATCAAGAACTGCGGCCCGATCTCCAACTGGTCTGGGTGGGCATAATTCGATTACCCAAGGCTAACTCCGTGAGGCGTAACGGAAGACAATACTCATTACATGTTTGGTGTTGACAATCTTCCGGGCGATGTTCTATTGCCGCCCGACGAATAGCTGACAGCTTTCACCTCGGTAACACGTCGTCTCAGCTTCACACTTTAGATTAGAAAATGATGGCTTTGGTGTTTACAAACCTGGATTATCCTTCAAGAGAAGGTCATGAGGAAAGAACTCAAAGGCATGGATATTTGAGTGTGTTTACAAAGTGTACCCTTGGTATGTGAAGATTTTGTCGATATCGGAGGCTAAGTTATTGAACAGTGAAATTAACCATGTTCTGCCCCAGATGCCAAGCCACGTCAAAGGTTAAGTTTTCAATGTTATTTGATGTTGACAGACCAGCTGTTCAAAAAGTGAAGAGTAATGAATACTTACGGAAAAGTTATGTTGGTGAAGAGAGAGAAGGAGAGGAAGAGGAAGAGAGAGAGAGAAGAGAAGAGAGAGGAAGAGAGAAGGAGAGGAAGAGGAGAAGAACGGGGCCAGATGACAAGATAACCAGGTGATGGTTTGTCAAAACTATGATCGGACAGAAGGTGAGAGCTGTACTACTTTGCATTTGGATGGAAATGTTGAGCAGATGCCAGCTCAATGATTGGTATTTTAATCACTTAAATGATGATTTCGAAATAGTGACTACAGATTTTTAAGTGTGTGTAATAGTGAAGTCAGCTGGTCAGAAGGCAAACAGAGAAAGAGAACTGAGTATTGGGCTGAGTACAGGCTGTTGGCAAACCTTTGTCCCGCACAAACGGCGGCGCCACTGCTTGGTGTTTATAAGGTAACGGTGGTAGGAGTTTGCTATCAGCTTCTCAATCAAATACCTGATTTCGACGAATGTGAGGGTGGTATAATGGTGATGTTCAGTAAGTCAGAGGTAGAATATCGAAATGCTGCAGGCTGTCATTGAGAGATGACGATAGCAAAAGCAAGCCGACAACTCGTGGCAATGGCCCAACCCCACCCACCTTTCGGGCGATATAGCTCAGAGAGATTGTGGAAGAGTGAGGCTGAAGCACCTCTTGGCTTCTCCAGTAATTTGTACCATTGCTGTGTAATGTTGATATTGAAAAAAAGGAATTTCAATTACTTAAAGGTACGTGTAACGTGAATCTTTGGGTTAGTGACAAAATGTAAGTGATATTCCCGGTGCACTACTTATGACAGGTATCTTTTCACCAACATTAATACATTATGTTCATTTTTAAGAATTCAAATCAGGCCACTGGTGTATAGACACTCTGCGTATAATGTATGTGTGTTGAACAATATTTATTCCACATGCACCGCTATGAGTTAATCTCGACATTTTGAACATTTCCCTTATATATATATAATGTATATATATATATATATGTATATATGTAACTGTTGATACGCGCATCACGGCCAACGCCTTATATATGTAACAACATATACAACATATATATATATAACATATATATATATATATATATATATATGTATATATATATATATATATTATTATTATTGGCAGTGCACAAAATGATTATAAGACTACATTCTTAACAGATAATTTCTATTAAACTAAATTATTATTACCAAGCTTTTTATGATATTTTTTTTGTTTTTAATATTAAAATAATATTTCAAAGTTTATTTATTATTTATTGTTACTTACCTATATATATATAATAACATGTATATGTAATATAATAATAACTGTAATAACTGTAATATAATATATGTATAACTTCAACATATATATGTATATATATATGTAGCAACAATAACCTTCTTCTTCTTCATCTATATGCTCAACAACTGAACCATTGGATATATGTTGTTAATATATATAATATGACCCATTGCATCATTTAAGATGGAAATATGAATCGGGCAGGTGCTGGGGGTGTGTAGGCCCTCTTCCGAAATGAAAGCCCTATCCCGTGGATTCTTCAGTCTTATTACACGCTTTCTCTGGCCCCGATACAATAGGTATACTTTATAATCTACGTTAAAAATAAGATTATATGCATATCAGCGTGTACTGTGTAATTTTTCGACACTCTGCACACCACCACACACACACAGTATATTTGAGCGTGTCCGCCAATATGTTATTATTAGTATATTGTATTTATATAATAAAGGTTATAGTCCAGAGTCGTAAAACATAACAGGTTTTATATATATATCAGCATATCAGCAACAACCTTAATATATATGTATATAACATATAATATATACAATAATAATAACCATAACAATAACAACATATGTATAATATATATGTATATATATGCTCAATAATAATAATATATATATATATGCTATATATTTATATAGCAACAGCATATATATATTTCAGGGTTAATGCAATAAACAAAGGAAACTAAGATTTTTGTTAATCTTTAGTATTTAATAATAATAATAATAATAATAATAATAATAATAATAATAATAATAATAAAAATAATAATAATAATAATAGTAATATTAATAATAATAATAATAATAATAATGATAATAATGTAATAATTTGTCATATAACTACGCTACGCGATGTATCTCATTTATTAGTTTCAATATTTGTTGTTCTTTGCCAGTCTTGGCTATAAACAATCTTCAAATATTTTTCACTATCTTCAGTCTGAAATACAGATTTCAATCTGTCTGAATCTTTTTCATGGCTCACAATAATAAAAATTTTTGATGAAAGGCTGCCTCAAGCTACCAATCTTTTTATTTACGTATTATTATTATTATTTTTTAATCTGAATTAATGCAATATTATTGTGACGTATTGTAATGTATTATTACTATTATTGTCATGTCTGTGTGTGTGTATTATTATTATTATTGTGTGTGTATTATTATTATTATTATTGTGATTATTATTATTATTATTATTATGATGTGTATTATTATTATTTTGTGTGTGTATTATTATTATTATTATTATTATTATTATTATTATTATTATTATTATTATTATTATTATTATTATCATACTTGATTATTATTATTAAATAAAATTCATCTACCCACTTCAAAAATACCAAATCGTAACATTTCAGCTAATAAATCCATCATAAGCATTATCCTTTGGCTTTTGAGTACTCTTTATTGTATTATGCTAAGAACTACCTGCGACCATATAAATCCCTTCGTTACACGCGACACGATAACTGGATTTATCTTTAATTGGAAACGTAAAATATTTATTTTCATATATGTTTTTATGTCTTTTTCTTGCGGATGCTACAATTGTATTAGTACTCTTATTTTTCTTTTATGCCTCTGACGCTCGGCGGCGCAATGCGGCCTGGCGACATTCATTCGCCCAATTTCGCAGCTGGGCGCTAACGTGATTACACTCTTTTACTCGCCAGACTATTGATAACAAAGTTCGACCAGGAATGTCGAGCCCCGAACTAAACATATCTTTCTGATGGCGGAAGGGGACTACGAAAAATCAATCATTCGGTGTTCAGGCTCAGGTAAACTGCGGTGTTATTCTGCATTCATGTTACTAATGCCAATTGTATTGACCAACCCGACCGGCCATAATTGTATTGTGTATTATTATTATTATTGTGTGTGTGTGTAATGTATTGTTGACCAGTATTATTATTATTTGCGATAAGCGTGCAATATGTTTAAACCTGCTGTCTCGTGATTTAAATATGCTGCATATTATAATTGAAAGCACAGGCATTTTATTTATTTATTTATTTATTTACATTTATTTATTTATTTGTTGACGACACATATGCTGGCTGGCTGTATCGTTTTCCTGACCGAACAAATCTGCCGACGTTCAGTGTTTCATATCTGGTGCTGGCCATCCGGCTATGCTCTTTCCGCCGGTACGCTGGGAAAGGAAAGGTATGTATGATGTTGCTCCTTTTGTTGGCTGGCCCCTGTTTAGCCTAATAGCTGCAAATGTTACATTAGTAATGTTGCCAGTTTTAAAACCAGTTTACCTTTGTATTAATTATTGACCAGCCATTAATGATGATCGTATTGACCGTATTGACCATTGATATTGACCGACCGATATTATTATTATTGGTATTATTGACCGACCTTGGTAATGTTTGTATCTTTAAAATTGCCAGATTTCGGGTGCATTCTGATTAACCGATTATGGAGGGTTATTTTCAGGCGTGTTATCGCTGAATTGGCGCCGCTCTCGCATTGATGTGAACGGCATTCAAATCGAACATTCTGTCGTTACTGTGAACTATTTTTGTTGTTTTGATTCTTCGGAGTTATATTTGGTAAATACCCTATATTTGATAGCGTGGTCTCTTGTATTCAGTCGAAGGTCTCGTGTTTCTAACAGAAAAGAATTTTGTTAACTTTAAAAAAAAATGGAAAAAAAGGGGAAGGCCGGTAGACCGACCCTTTGCTGATCAGAAGATTGATCAGAGCGTGAAATATGAAGAATCTTTCCAGATGTCATTAAATACAGATCACTGCTCGCTATTACGATGTTTTTATTTGGTTTTTACTATTATTTGATCTAGAAATGGTATGTTTGAATGTTTCAACTGATCGCTAATCTTATTTTTTATAGATCAGTGACGATGCAAAGGAGTTTACGATGTCATCTCGCTGAATACCCAACATCAGTAGAATCAAAAATAATGATATTTACACTGCGTTAAAAAAAACACTCAAGTCAAGAGTGACGCTCATTAGTAATGTGTTGCCATACCAAAGGCAAAATATTCGTAAGGCCGGTAACTCGTATGGTTATACCAAGACAGCATCTTTTCTGACAATGCAAAATCTGCAATCAATAGTTTGTATTGAAAAATTCGTTACTGTGGTGTTGCAGCGGGTTTCGAAGGCCTGTGAAGAAAGAAGGCGAACGACGACCGATCGTGATGCATTTTGGTTTAATAATAAACCATCTTACACGGCACTGAGCTGAGAATTTGAAGGCTGATTTTCTGCTGCATTGCTACGTCGTCTGGTATCATGTATAACATTTTAATTTAACTTACTGTACGTCGTGAAGCTCAAGGCGCAGTTGGTGAAGAACATGACAGAAGTCATACCGCACTCCTTGCCGCGGTACGGGCCGTCGCAACAAACTCACAGCTACCACGACATTATCTCGACTCAGTACTATGTTGCATTCATCCTACCTGGCATATGAGCGCGCCTATGACGCCCAATTCTACTCACTTCTGCGAA
Organism: Trachelipus rathkii; assembly: GCA_015478945.1. Taxonomy (NCBI): domain Eukaryota; kingdom Metazoa; phylum Arthropoda; class Malacostraca; order Isopoda; family Trachelipodidae; genus Trachelipus; species Trachelipus rathkii. The sequence continues at coordinate 10,171 of JABUQX010104409.1, read as the reverse complement.
AATTATCATGCTCGCTGCTGCTGACTCAATCCTTCTTGGGTCTTTGATCATTCTATCACACCCTGCTCTGTCCATAACCAATCGACTTATCTCCATCTTTCCCATGTTAAACATCTTACTCATACTGCTTATTCTGCTCGTTCATGCCTTTGCTCACGCCACATAACCGGAACGCTCGATGTCTTATCGGTCTTTCACACTCGTATTCCCTAGATATCATCTGAGCTAGAATACACCTAGATCTACGCGCGCTATGCTGCCGCTCAGTTTCGCACTATCCATTAACAGGGTCATCACATGCCGGGCTAGTAACAAAACTAATCCCTTTGCGTTCGCAGGTTGACCCGCCCCAACCACGCTCCCACCGCTAGCTTTCTACGGCATTCTGCAATAAATCCGTTCGCTTTCGTCAACGGTCTAATGTTTAAACTCGGGTATACTTCGTTCCGCGACCCCATCACGCTTCCACGTCTGCTCTCAGCTAACATCTACATTTGCTTTCGAAACTTCTCTGCCAGTCTTTCAAGCTTTCTTCGAGATAACACGCAAAACAAATCATCGGCGACCGCAACAAGCAGACACCACCCTGTTGTCGCTGGGTTTCCGTCGGTCTAAATCACCGCTTCCCGCATATACTGCCCATCCCATACAAACGAGCCTGGTGCCCACTTTTTCTGCTGGTGCTTCATATGGTCTGCGGAGTGACGAAGTATTGGTACTTCGCCAGTAATAACGGTAATGGTGATGAATTTGATGATAAACAGGCTATTTGAATCTGTGCATCTGCGGGTATTAGATGGTGTGGTGAAATGATCAGAATGAGGTTGTGTTGTTTGGTATGGTTGTGTGACAAAGGTTTATGGTATAGTTCAGTGTATAAAGCGTAATGCACCACGCCCGAGAGGTAAGCCAGAGGGCCATGGGGCCGACCCGGACCCGATGTGATTGAAAGGCTATGTGCTATTGTTTCTGTTACGTGGCGGTGGTGAAGCGAAGAGGCGTTTGGAATGTCGGTGGTGTGGTGGATCAGAACCTGCATTGAGCTGATGGTGAAAGGAATGAAAGAGTATGTTGTATTCGTACGGCTGGTAAGTTAGGAAACCCTGACAACAGGCTAAATTCTAAAATCTGGCTCTTAAAAAAAAATTCTTTACTCTCATAGGCAGGCTGATTTCAGAACGACACAGAAAGGCAGGTGGTGTGAAGACAGTAAGCTGTAATGGACGATATTTTTCGTAAGTCTTTATTTGGCTAATTTAACTGGTTATTTAATTTTTATTGCGAGTACTAGTGGTGGCGCCATAGTCGTGTATTTGTCGTTATGAAACCTAGGTTATCTTCAAATTGACCAATTCTGTAACCCAGCTGGCCTTTGTGTGGGCTTTGAAAGCTTGGCTATATTTTGTGGTAGAAAAGATGAAATATTATAGGTAAACCATTGTTATTAATGATCGACTACTCTTCAGGAGTCTTAAAATAGACGAGAATGATAATATGATAGACAGTTGATTTTCATGACCAGTGAAGTAAGACAATATCAGATCATGGTATTCCATATATCGTCTCATATTAAGTTTCGCATAGCTCAACTGTTCTTATCGTATCAGTGACATTTTGAGGAGTGTGAATCAAACTATGGGATCTAGATGCGCTAAATGGTCAACAGGGCCGTGTTAAGTCTGTGAAAAAAAAATTAATAAAATGAAAGATGGTTAAGTTATATGGCAAAAGAGTAAATGGTGGTTTTGATGACTCGCCCATTGCATGGAAAATTGGTGTGAAAAGAAAGGTAACGATGATTCGCAATGGTGACGAAAGAACGAAAATAACGTGAATGGCATGAAAGTATGGGTCTGTACTCTGACCTGGCGAGCTGCCACAGTTGGAGTCTGTCGCGATAAGAGGTTGATAGGGAGTGGGGGTTTGTTCTAATTGGTATTGCGCCATTATCACTGAGAAAGACTATATATATATATATATATATATATACATATATATATATATATATATATATATATATAATATATATATATATATATATATATATATATATATATAATATATATATATATATATATATATATATATATATATATATATGTTCTGTTCGGTACATGTTTGCACTACAATCTGCAGGAGGCTGGGGAGACTATATATATATATAGTATATATATATATATACTTATATATATATATATATATATACTTATATATATATATCTCATAAACCTTATTTATGTATCTTTCTTATATATATATATATATATATATATATATCTATATATAAACATATATATATATATATATATATCTTTATATATATATACTCTATATATATATATATATATATATATATATATATATATATATATATATATATATATATATAACATATATATATATATATATATATATATATATATATATATATATATATACATATATATATATAACTCCTCCTCCCATATATTATATATATATACTTTCACTAAAAATGCATAAATATCAAAGAAGTATCGATATAACGAATTACATCCTTTACAAGTATCTTCATAGTAATGCCAAATTCATCATGCGTAGTTGCTTCAGTCCACAAGGGCCTGAATTCCATGGTTGTATTCTATTTTGTGTATTTGTTGACCATATGCTAATATACTTTCAAGTCTGTATT
>JABUQX010104408.1:27500-47609 GCA_015478945.1 Trachelipus rathkii | reverse complement strand
TGCTACCCAATCACATGCTTATAATAACCAAAGCGTATTTTCGTTGAGTCCAGATGAATTTACTTTGTATATGTAATCACACTGAAGAGTGCCTTACAGAATACTTTTAACCAAAGTCAGCTTTAAACTGGACGAAAACAGTTATTAGCCTGTGCGAAGAAACCAGCGATAAGCAACTTACTCTATCATTTTATAAACATCAAAACCATAATCAGTTTGAAAGTTAGATTATGGGAGAGAAATAATTAAACAGGAGTATTTGAACCTACATCATTTGGATTCACATTTCAGGCTTATGCGCAGAATGACAATATATGTTAGAGGGTACGTAAGGCATGTTAATACCAGCTTAGAAGACATTATGTGTTATCTAATTAGTAACCGTTAATCATTAACTGTTATACAGAATACTACGCATATTAGAAACCTCTTGATCGAATTGATCCTACGGTTATCAATCGACGCTTCTAAGTTCTATAGGGACGTACAGAAATTCATTTTATCTACTTAGAAAACAATGGCACAAGAAAAGGTATCTTATGCAGTGGACCCAGAATGATAAATGTATACCTATATATCTGCAGCGGGAAACTTTTTAGCCGTATGTGGTTAAACCTGAAGGTAATACTGCCAGACACGAAAACTTATTATCATCGATAATGAATATAATGAATTGCCATTATTGCAAAGATTTAGAGGAATTTTTAATTATAAAATAATTCAATAAATGAATAATGTGTAAAATGTATGTGGAAGTGTTATTATATAAATATTCCTTTAGTACTAATTCAGTGCGAACTTCTATAAATATTCATTTTGTAACATATATTGTAACACTCTTGTATATATATATATAATATATATATCATATATATATATATATATAGTATATATATAATATATATATATTAGTATTATATATATATATATTATATTATATTTATATAATATATATATATATATATATAAATTCATGGTTAAAGTTAATGATTATTAAATTTCTATTTATATAGTTAAGTTTTATTATCCTTATTTACTTTCTTAAATAAATATTTACTATGTATGTTAAGAGTTAAACCCTTTAAGCTCGCTGAATTATGAAAAATTGTACGAAAATTTATTTCCTTGGCATTCAAGTGTGAATAGGACCCTATTAAAACATTAGAACTGTTTTTGAAAAAAAAATTAATTTTTTATGTCAAAGACATGCGCACCTTTGAAATCTCAGGAATTATGCGGAATATCTACGATTGTTGGCACATCTGCACCAATTGGCTATAATTACTGAAATTACTTAAACTAAAAACATACAAATTATGGTATAAATAAATAGTGAATAATGTATAGTTTTTTCAGTTTTATATAAAATATTTCTACCGACAGTGTCTGAAAATATAAAACAATATATATATATATATATATCTATATATATATTATATATTATATATATATCTATATATATATTATATATATTATTATATATATATTATATATATATACTATATATTATATATAATTATATTAATATATTAATATATATATATAGTATATATATACTATATATATAATTATATATATATATATATATATATTATAATATTGATATATTATCATATATTATATTATTATATTATATATATATATTATATATATTATATATTTCTTTTCATATATTATAATTATATAATATATATATATACTTTCTTTCATATATATAATATTATATATATATTATATATATATTATAATCATTATATATATTTAATTAATATATATAATATATATATATAAGAGGCATAGGTAGAGAGAGGGTAAAAAAAGACTAGACTAATGCTTATGATATTGAACAAAGCATGTGGTATTTTGTTGCCGAGGGAGGAGGCAAAGATGAGCTTTGCATTTTTCGCAAATGACTGACATCTCGAGCTTTTTGCAAAGTTTGCAAGTTTTCCTCCCCTCTGTAAACACTGGCCAGTGGGAAAGGTTGTCATGCATGACAGATTTTGCGGGAGCATATTCTCTGTTTTCTCGTTCTTGCCATTGATCTGGCGCCGGCCCCGGCCCCGAGGCCGGACCCCGGCTTTCGAAGGTCTTCCTTACGGGGTGCCACTACTCCTACAATTCATAAGCCCATGCGCTATGTCCGTTTTGAAAATCGACTAGTGGCATGTTCTTTTTGAGGACCTTTGCTCACATGGACCCTCCGGTATAACAGCCAGAGGGCATTGACAACAAATAAATTAAAAGATACGAAGAAATTGCAATCCGGACTTGAAGTTGATCTGGTATAACTCAATGAGCATACTCCGCCAGAATTCAACTCGACCCATGTACTTGTTGTATTTCCTAAACACAAGATGGCCTCTCGATTATCAACATATTTGTTTCCGTTAGCTTCCACTGCGGCCACCTATTCCGTGTGGTCGAATACAGCTAATTAGTATACATAGGTTTACCGACTTGTGTATCATACCAACGTTATGGCAACACAATCAGTTAACTCTATAACCCAATTCATCATAGCTTCCCCTTCCCTCTCTCTTCAGATCTTTTTTATCCTTGAATGTGATTCCTTTCAGTCGATTTGGGCTCACAGTTATGCAAAGAGAGATCCCCTTCTCCCTCAAACACTGCCAAATCCATGGACGAGACCAGTTATCAAAGATATCTTTGCAATTTTAAATATGGGAACCAGCACAAAGTAATACCGTAACTCAGAGATGTTATATAAATACAACACACTTGTCTGTTAAATTATTTATATATACTTATATATTAATATATATATTTATATATATATATAGTTATATATATATATAATATATAATACTATATTATATATTATTATATATATATATTATACTAGTTATATAAATACTAACCTCGAAAATAAGAGCTGAATGGAAAATATACAATGATTTTTGGTAACAAATAAAAAATTTATTATATTGAATATATTATTATATATATATAATATATATTATATATATATAATATATTATTATATATATTTATAATAATATATATTAATATATATATTATATATATATATATAATATTATAAGCTTTATTATACTTATTATATTATATTATTATATTTATATTATAAATCTATATAAAATGTAAAAAAAAATCAAATTTTTCTTTTTGCTTCATAGCTAGAAGCCTCGTGACTGCATGATTTTCAATATATATAATATATTATATAATATAATATATATACTGAATTATATATATTATATATTATAATATATATAATATTATATATATATATATATATATATATATATAAAATATATATGTATATATATAATATACTATTATATATATATATATATAATATATCTTATAGTATAAACGTAATAAAATTGTAAAAAAAAAAATCAAAATTTTTTTGAGTTTGGCAAAACTAGTAGCCTCGTAGTCCGAAGCGGTCACCGGTGACCGCATGATTTTCAAGTACGTTTGAGCCGCGATAGGTTTATTTTTACGAAAATTTACAAGAATACGTAATTTTCTTTTTTCAGACTTTTTGTTGCAAAATTCCTAAAAATAACATTCCTAACCTAAAAAAACTTTATATATAAGTAAATACAGAATAAAAATTTACTATTTCACGCACAAAATCAAATTTGAGGAGATGAGCCTAGAGAAACACCACTTCTCGCCATGCTGGATAACGAATACTGACTCCATTATTGGGCACGTATGAGATATTAGTATAGATTATAAATCGATACTTTTTAGTAGATTATAAAAAAAAAATTTCGCGAGCAAAAATCGATAAATTTTGTCCAATAATATCAATCACAAAAAAGCGGTCACCAGTGACCGCTTAGGACTTAAAGGGTTAAATAAACGAGCCCCAGGTTCAGGATATGAAAAAACATGTTTTTACATACGTAAAACCAAAAAAGCGTATAAAATAATTCTCGACCAATCACATACGAGGTCCATATAGAGATAAGGATTTACTCCGGCCATCTCACAAGAAGGTAAACGATTTCCTTCTTACCTGATATAAAGGATCTTACCGTCCAGCATGTTTCCAGTTTGAAAATATATTTTATAAAATAATAATTAACATTGTATTCTCGATTCTTGTCTATACTGGAATTACCTTTGACCTGGTATTAGGCTTATAATCAGCCTGGGATACAAAAGAGCTTATTCCTAAATTAAGACTAATTTAGGCCTAACGTAGTTTTTGCACCACATGTTACAGAGAAAGGTCCAGTTTGAAATATATTTTGACCTTGTGGAATTAGGTCTAAATCGCCCCAATATACAAAAAGAGATATCTAATTATTGACCCTAAAAAGTAGTTATTTCAACACATTTACAGAGAGATGAGGTCAGTTTCGGTATCTGTAAGGAGGCGGGTTGTTGGTGTATTTCTCGGATTGGATGCCATGTACATAGAAATAATATAATCAATATAATCTATATAATAAAGAAAATCCGAATTATTTAAAAACTTGAAAATATTTTTAGTTAACATCAAGCGAATAATTATAAATGTAAGTGAATAATGTTATTTTTAAATAAGAACTGTAAAAAGATTTTATAATAAAATGTTATTGTCTAACATGTAAGTCCAATAGAACACATAACGCGGCATAGCTTGCGTGTAGAGGGTGCTAGAGGGTTACTTACTGATTTATTGCTTTAAGTAGTAAAATATATGTTTTTAATAAAAATTTCATTTAAAAGTTAGTAATTATTTAAAACTTGATTAGTATAAAAATTTATAAACAAAAATATTAACACAGTTAATAATAATTCTTTGTTCAAAGATAATAATTGATTTATTATAGAAGTATTAAGAAAATTTGCATCATTCTCGTTCTAATTACAATGAGTATAATCAATGTACCTTGTTTAATTAAACATAAAATTGTTTTATAATAAATTACGTTATATGTGTAAGTAAATCTTGCTGTTGTGTAGTAAATCGCTTGTGTTGATTGTAAGTAAATCTGGCTGTGTAAATGTAAAGCTGTGTGTGAGTGTGTGTGGTTGTGTGTGTGCGTTGTGTGTGTGTGTGTATAAGTGTAAATTTAAGTGTCTATGGCTAAATTGTAAAGTGTCATAGGTTGATGTGTGTATAAGTCGTCATGTGAATGTGTGTTCAATTAAGTGCCGTGTGTGTGTGTGTGTGTGTGTGTGTGATATTGTGTGTTGTGGTGTGTGTTGTGTGTGTGTGACCGCGTTGATATAAGTGTAATTTAAGTGTCTATGCGTTAAATGTAAGGTGCTAGTGAATGTGTGTATAAGTGTCATAGTAGTGATGTGTGTATAAGTGTTATATTGTATGTGTGTGTGTATTTGGTTGTGTTCTTCTATTTTTTAAAAAAAAATAATAACAAAGACAGGCATGAAGTAAATAACACTACATATATAATTAATAAAAAAATAAAATATAAACAATAATAAAATTAATTAAAAATAAATTAATAAAAATAATAAAAAAATAATATAAAAAATAAATTAACAATATAATAAAATAAATGAAAAAGTATTAAAACAAATAAAAAAAACATTATGTTAATAAATATTGAGTAAACAGTAAAGCAAAAAGTTAAAACAGTAAAGCAGAAAGTTAAAAGAGTAAGTAAAGCAGAAAGTTAAGCAGTAAAGCAGGAAAGTTAAAGCAGTAAAACAGTAAAACATAAGCATACTACCCCCCCCTTGGTGTTAGTCACACCTCTATTGATTTATCTGATTTACTGCTTTAACTTTATAAGTAATGTTAATAAATATATGAGTTTAAAGCAGTAAAACATATGAGTTAAGCAGATTAAAATGAAGTAAAGCAGTAAGGTAAAACAAAAGCGATACTAAGCCCCACACCACTTGTTGCTATGGTCACACCTCTATTGATTTACTGTAAGTTTACGTGCTTTAAGGTATGCTAATGTTAATAAATATGATGAGTTAAAGCAGTAAAACATATGAGTTTAAAGCAGTAAAACATAAAGCAGAAAGTTAAAACATGAGTTAAAGCAGTTAAAGCAGTAAAACAAAGCATACTAATCCCCCCTTTGTGTTAGGTCACACCTCTATTGATTTACTGAATTTACTGCTTTAAGGTATATGTAATGTTAATGTTTTTAATAATAATTTAACGTACAATTTGTAGTAAAATAAATGATTATTATAACCATTTGAAAACTTAGTTTTTTCTCTTACATACGAATTTTTAAAAATTTATAAATTAAAAAAGTATTAAGTAAAAAATAATGTACTAAATATATGTGTTAAAAATAGTCTTCTGTAATGAAGTTACAGCTTTTATGTGTTCGCGAAAATGATTTTTAATAAAAATGTTTATAGTATGAAATAAAACATGAATGACTCATAGTAATTTGAAAATAAAATTCTTTAAAAATGTTTTAAGTATGAAATAAAAATTGATATGACTTAAGTATATATAGGGTTTTTTCATATCCCCAGGAATGATCGCGCACTTGCGGAGCGCACGCGGCGGGCGGAACGCGGAAATATTGCGCCTGCAGGCGCGCACGCGGCGGGCGGCGAACGCGCGGAAATATCTGCTTCTGCGGGCGCACCCGCGCGCGGCGGGAACGCGTCGGGCGGGGACTCGGCGGGCGGGACGCGGCGGGTCGCACTGCGGGTGCGGGGCTGGTTGTCTTTGGCGGAGGGCGATGCGGCGCCCTGGTGTTCCAATTATGAACTAGGGAAGACATTAATATTAACTCTGATCTTTGATGTTGGTATCAAAGATGACGCCATCAAAGGTGAGTTCATCAAGATGAATCATCAATATAGATCGGTATCAAGGATAGACGATCAATCAAAGAATGAGTCATCAAGATGAACCTTTCAAAGTTCGAGCATCAATGCTGAGGCATTTATGCTGGGGCATCAAAGATGAACATTCAAAGTGGAGGCATCAAAGCTTTGAGGCAATTCAAAATATCGAGTGTCGTGAGTGTAAGTGTAAGGTTATCTGTGTGTAGGGGTGAAGTGTAAGTGTATATGGTTTAATGTAAGATTATAGTGTGCTATAAGTCGTCATAGTGGAATGTGTAGTTATTAAGTAGTCGTAGTGTATGTGTGTAATAAGTGTTAGAAAAAGACATAACTTCATAGTAGGAAGCAGTGTCCTAGCGAAACGTTCGTTAATATGACACCAATCGAATCCATCATACCTATAAGCCTAGGGGGTAGACCACGCATATTAGGGCTATGTGCAACTCACTTGGACTATGTGGCACCTCACTTGCACTCATGGCACTTACTTGGCACTTCATTGTGCACCATTGGCTCATCACTTTAGGCACTCGTACACTGGCACTCACCTGGACTTCACCTGGCACTCATAGAATAATCAGTAGACACTAAGTAGAACAATTTCCTAGCGGTACTTACTTAAGCGGTGATTGGAACCGATCAAAAGCACAAGTTATCGTGCGTCAAAATTGACCCATGGTATATGCAAGGTCAAGGCCGAAATATCATGGACAAACAAGGTTAAGACATCAAAGAAAGGGCTTAATCCTAAAGAAGGACAAAAATTACCGTGGGTCAACATTGACCCATGGGAAGACCAAAGGGATGGTCGTGTGTTTGTACATGTTATAAGCGTAATGTAAGTGTCTATGTTAAATGTAAGTGTCTAGTGAATTGTAGAGTATAAGTGTCATAAGTGAATGTTGTGCGTTTTCACAATGCATAACAATGTGTGTGTGCGAGTGTTGTATGTGTTGAATGTGTGTGTCTGTTCCGATGCGTGTAGTGTGTAGGTGTTCAATTTAGGATAGATCCATACATGCGTTCAGTTAGGGAACGAAAATATGTGACGGGCTGGGAACACGTGAGTGGCACAAAAAAATGTGGCGCTGGGGCCAAATTGACCCATGGAAGACAAAAGGGTTGGTCGAAATTTAGGCGTGGGCCAAAATGTGACCGAAGGGTTGCCAAAAATTAGTAGCCAAAAATTACCGTTGGGCAAAATGACCACGAAGCCAACTAGGGTAGCACAAAATTACACAGTGGGCAAATTGAACCCAATGGCAGACAAAGGGTAGCCTCAAAAAGATACCCGTGGGCCCAAAATTGACCATGGAGACAAAGGGTAGCCAAACATTACGTGGGCAAAAAATGACCATGGTATATGGGCGAGGTCAAGGCCATAATAGCATGCTCAAACAAGGTAAAGACATCTAAAACGGGCTAAGCCCCACTAAAAGGAAGATCAAAAATTACCCTGGGGCAAAAAATTGACCCATGGTCGAAAAATAAGGGGGCGTAAAAATAGGGAGGCATTACGTACAACGGTTGCTGACGCAACCGTTTGGCGCGCAACCCTTCTTCGAAGGTTGCCAAAAATTAGGGTTGCCGAAAAAAAATTAGGGTTCTCAAAAAAATGTACCGTATCTTAAAAAATTGGGGTTCTCAAAAAATTAGGGTTCTCAAAAATTAGGGTTCTCAAAAAATACCGTGGGCCAAAAATGACCCATGGAAGACCAAAGGGTTGGTCGAAAAAAGGTCAAGGCCCAAAAGGTAAAGGCCCAAAAAGCGTCAAGGTCAGGTAAAATTCGAGTCAAAAATGGTTCGCGGAGGAAGAAGCGTCAAAATGGCTGCAGTCAGGTAAAATTTGCGACTCAAAAGGTAAAAAAAGTCAAGGTCACGGTGGTACCCAAAATATGGACCGGTGTCCGGAATCCCTCTCCTACTACTGCCGCTCTCAACAACTGAGTTCTCATCGATTCGTGGACATGCTCATGAAAAGGACATCGTATCGCCTCTTACCAGCTTTCGATTTCTCGCCTCGGTCTGCTATGTGAATGATTAGAAGATCATGGAAAGTCTTCTATTCAGTAGCTTAAAGCCGGAGCTTAACTCTGACCAATCCCCAGTAATAATAATTACATTTTAATTTTATTTTAATTTTTTAATAAATTATTCCTATAACAGTACAAATACTGTATACAAATTATATTTTTTATGTTTTTTTTCAACCAAACTAATTCTTTCATCAATTTAGTATAATAGATACCAATGGTCAAATCATTTACTTTTTCACTTTGTCTTTGGCTTTTGACTTCGAAGGTTAGTTTAAAAACTAGATTATAATTTCTTAATTTTAATTCTTTTTAATTTTTTGTTGTTTTTTTTTATTTTATCTTTTATTTTTTACTGTCAATTTTTGAATAGTGCTGATGATGTGCCCAGAAGAGCACGAAACGTTCAAATAAACAATGACATTGTCGTGGTGTTTCGGTATTCCTTTCTACGTATATATATAATATATATCATTATATATATATATATATATATATATATATACTATATATATATATATATATATAGTATCTATATATATATAATATATATATATATAATTATTATATATATATATATATATATATATATTATATATATATGGCCCAGCTCCCGAAAGCATCATGCATTTAACTAAAAACTTATAACAGCTACAGGGAAAAATAAATAACATTTTTTGATTTCAGCAAGCAATTGAGGTGTGAACTTAAAAAAAAAATTATTTTATTCTACTATTTATTAATTATTCTAATATTAGTATAATCTTAGGTGTGGCAGCGTACGCTCTTATTAACCTTCCATTCCTGCAATGATTTACGCGGCAAGGGCTTACCACGTATTGTTTTTTAATTATGTTCTAGAGAAAATGTTAATTTTTCTTTTTATTTCCTTTTTAGGGGGTTCGAGCCGACGGAGGGACAGAGGAGGACGAAGTCCCCCGGTATGCCGAGAAACCCGGACTCTGTCCATCTTTTGGTTACCCTTGGAGATATCTTTTAGTTAGTTCAAAAAAAACGACATTTGGCACCTTTGACGTTCCCTCGTATGATGGAGCATCTTCGTTCTTCTCAAAACTTATCATTATCATACAGATTTTCCATCATTTTTAACAATTTTTAAATTTTTCAAAAGCTGTGATTTTTATTTTTTTTAATTCATTAAATAAAAATGTCTCCTGATTAATAAAATTTTATTTATTTTCATGTAGCTGTTATAGTTTTTTGTTACATGCATGTTGCTTTCGGGAGGCTGACTTATATATATATATATATATATTATATATATATATTATTATATCAATATATATATATTATATATATATAATATATATATTATATATATTATTATATATATTATATATATATATATTAGATAATATATATATATTATATACTTATATATTATATAAATCATTGTAAGTTAATGATTATTAAATTTCTAATTATATAGTAAATTTTTAATTATCATTATTTTTACTTTTCTTAATAAATATTTACATGTATGTTAAGAGTTTAACCCTTTAAGTCCTGAATTATGAAAAAATTGATACGAAAATTATTTCCTTGCAAATTCAAGGTGAATAGGACCCTAATAAAACATTAGAATGTTTTGAGAAAAAAATTACATTTTTAGTGCCAAAATTAAACGGTCACCTTTGTGACCGTCAGAGACTTAATGTATATTGTAAAATTTGTGGCATCTAGCACAAATTTGGCGTATATACTGTAAATTACTACAACTAAAAATACAAATTAGGTAATAAAATAATAGAATAATGTATAGTTTTTCAATTATTATATATTAAAAATAATTTTTGTACATATGAATATTGGAAAATACTAAAATCATATATATTATATATATATATATATATATTCTATTTATTATATATATATATATATATAATATATATATATATATATATTATATATATATAATATATATATATAATATATATAATATATTAAATATATATATATATATATATAACTATTATATATATATATATATATATATATAAATAATAATAAATAATATTAATAATATATATTTTAATATATATATATATATATAATACTATATATATATTATATATATATATATATTTCTTTTCATATATGATAATTAAATAATAACCGTATAATAATTTCTTTTTTCATATATTATATATAATAATATATATAAATATATTATATATATATTATATAATATAATATATATATATCTATATATAGTAATATATTATATTATATATTAAGAGGCATTAGGTAGGAGAGGGTAAACAACAAGACAGACTATGCTTATGATATTTGCAACCAAGCATGATAGGTATTTTTGTTTGCCGAGGGGAGGAGGCACAAGATGAGCTTTTGCATTATTCGCAAATGAATGACATCTCGAGCTTTCTTTGGCAAAGTTTGCAAGTTTCCTCCCTCTGTAAACACTGGCCAGTGGAAAAGGTTGTCATCATGACAGATTTTGCGGGAGCATATTCTCTGTTTTCTCGTTCTGCCATTGCTCTGCCCCCGGCCCCGGCCCGGCCCCCGCGCCCCGGCTTTTTCGAAGAGTCTTGCCTTACGGGGTGCCACTACTCCTACAATTCATAAGCCAATGCGCTATGTCCGTTTTGAAATCGACTAGTGGCATGTTCTTTTTGAGGAGACCTTTTCTCACATGGACCCTCCGGTATAACAGCCAGGCATTGACAACGCTAAGGTCCAAGATACGAGTGTACCATTTTCTGGACTTGAAGTTGATCCGGTATAACTCAATGAGCATATCCGCCAGATCAACTCCGACCATGTACTTGTTGTATTCCTAAACAGCAAATGGCCTCTCGATATCAACATATTTGTTTCCTTAGACCCTTCCCACCTGCCGCACCTATCGTGATGGTTCAAATACCAGCAATAATAATAATAGCGTGTACCGGACTTGTTATCATACCAACGTATGGCAACACAATCAGTAACTCTATCAACCCAATCATCATAGCTTCCCCTTCCCTCTCTCTTCAGATCCTTTTCATCCTTGAATGTGATTCCTTTCAGTCGATTTGGGCTCACAGTTGATGCAAAGAGAATCCCCTTCTCCCTCAAAACACCTGCCAAATCCATGGACGAGAACCAGTTATCAAAAGATATCTTGCAATTCTTTATTGGGAACCAGCACAAAAGTATACCGTACTTCAGAATGTTATATAAATAACACACTTGTCTGTTAAATATATATATATATATATATATATATAATATATCTACTATATATATATATATATATATATATATATATATATATATATATATATATATATATATATATAATATATATATATATATGACTTACAGTATATAAATACTAAACCTCGAAAATAGAGCTGAATGAAAAAATATGAATTAAACTCTTTGCGTAAAACAAATAAAAAATTAAATACCTTGAGTTTCTTGGCTATCGATATCAAACACATATATATATATATATATGATATATATATATATATTATTATATTATATTATATATATATATAATTTATTATATTATATATATTATATATATATATCTATATATATATAATATATTATAATATATATATATATATATATATATAATATTTAAACTAATAAAATTGTAAAAAAAAATCAAATTTTTTGATTTTGGCTAAACTAGAAGCCTCGGAATCCGAAGAATTATACTATACTATACTATATATATATATATATTATAATATATATATTATATATATATATATATATATATATATAATATAATATATATATATATATATATGATACTTATAGACTTTATAAAATTGCTAAAAAAAAAAATCAAAATTTTTTTGAGTTGGCAAAAATACGTAGCCTCGTAGATCCGAAGCCGGTCACCGTGACCCGCTATGATTTTCAAGTACGTTGAGCCGCATAGGTTATTTTTACGAAAATTTCAAGAATACGTATTTTCTTTTTTCAATTTTTCCATACATAACAATATGAACAAACACACGAAAAAAAAACTTTTATAATAAGTAAATAAAGAATAAAAAATTACTATTTCACGCACAAAATCAAATTTGAGAGGAGAGCCCTAAAACACCCTTCTCGCCATGCCTAAAGAATACTGACTCCATTAATTGGGAGTAGAGAATATTATATTAGAATTAAATCGATACTTTTAGTAAGATCTAATTAAAAAAAAAATCGCAAAATACGATCAATTTTGAGTCCATAATATCAATCACAAAAGCGGTCACCGTGACGCTTAGGACTGAAAGGCGTGTAAAACGAGCCCCAGGTCAGATAGGAAAAAACATGTTTTTACATACGGTACAAACCAAAAAGCATAACAATAATTTCTCGACCAATCACATCACGAGTTCATATAGAGAAAAGATTACCTCGGCCGACTCACAAGAAAGAGTAAACATTTCCTTTCGTACCTGATTACAGGATGTTACCTATCCTGCATGATAAGGATGGAAACCTATGTTTCAAAATAAATAATAAATATTGATTCTCGATTCTTGTCTATACTGGAATTACCTTTTTGACCTGGTATTAGGCTTAAAGCAGCCCGGGATACAAAAGGCTTATCCTAAATTTTACATACAATTTAGGCCTAACGTAGTTATTCGCACCACATTTTAACAGAAAAGGGCCAGTTTGAACATATATTTTGACCCTGGAATTAGGTCTAAATTCGCCCCGGGATACAAAAAGAATTATAAATTTAGGCCTGAAGTAGTTATTTCAAACATTTTACAGAGAGAGCGGTCAGTTTCGTACGTAAGGAGTGCGGGGTTGTAGTGTTTTTCTCGTGATGGCATTGCCAAATGTACAGAGATAATAATAATAAGTAATATATAATAAATAATAAATCGAATTATTGAAAAAAACTTTGAAATATGATTGTTTAACATCGTACATATGATATTCCACTCTAGTGGGTCATTGTGAGTCAAAAATAAGACTTTAAAAAGATTTTCTACAAGTAGCCGGCATGTTAAACCGAAGTTACAATAGAACATCGGCGGCATAGCTTGGTGTAGAGGGGTGCTAGGGGCCTGCCTTACTGATTTACTGATCTTTTAGGTACGTAAAATATTCTGTTTTTAATAAAAATTTATAAATTAATAGTAAAATTTACCTTAAAAATAGTTATTTATATTATTTCTAAACCAAAAAGAATATAGCAAGTTAATAAATAAATTCTTTTTTGTATAAGTAGTTTATTATGTAGAGTTTAAGAAACTTTGAAATAATTTTCGTTATAATTGAATGGAGTAATATAAATGTACGTGTTTATTAAAACATAAATATGTTTTACATAGAATTATATACGTTAATGTGTAAGTAAATCGCGGTGTTGCTTAAGTAAATTCTGTGTGTGAGGTAAGTAAATCTTGCGTGTGTAATTTAAAGCTGTGTTGATGCATGTGTGTGTGTGTGTGTGTGTTAGCCTGTGCGTGTGTGTGTGTGTGTAGTGTTATAAGTGTAAATTTAAGTGTCTATGGCTAAATGTAAGTGTCATTAGGTGAATGTGTGTATAAGTGTCATAGTGAATGTTGTATGTAATCAAGTGTACGTAGTGTGTGTAATTCTTGTGGTGGTGGTGTGTGTGTGTGTGTGTAACTGTGTGTGTGTGCTGTGTGTGTGTGACCGCGTGTGTATAGTGTAAATTTAAGTGTCTATGGCTAAATGTAAGCTGCATAGTGAAATGTGTTGTATTAGAGTGTAATAGTGAATGTCGTGTTAAAAATTGCAAATGGTTCATTCACAAAATATTTTGATATGGAAGTAAATAACACTAAAGTTTAATAGATAAAAAAATTAATAAAAATATAAATAATAAAAAAAAATAATAAGAAAATAATAAAAAATAATAATAAAAATAAACTAAAAATAATAATAAATAAATAAAAGTATTTAAAAACCAAAATAAAAAAACATAATGTTAATAAATATATGAGTTAAAACAGTAAAGCCGAAAGTTAAAAACAGTAAGCAGAAAGTTAAAGCAGTTAAAGCAGAAAGTTTAAGCAGTAAAGCAGAAATTTTAAAAGCCAGTTTTTAAAACAGTAATTAACAAAAGCATAACTAAATCCCCCCTTGGTGTTACGGTTCAACACCTCTATTTGATTTACTGACTTTACTGCTTTAAGGTATCTGTAATGTTAATTAAACTATATGAGTTAAAGCAGACTTAAACTATGAGTTTAAAGCAGTTAAAACATGAGTTAAAGCAGATAAAGCAGTTAAACAAAAGACATACTAAGGCCCTCATGTTGCTAGGTCACACCTGCTAATTGATGTTACTGAGTTTACTGCTTTAAAGGATATGTAATGTTATAAAATATGATGAGGTTAAGCCAGTAAAATATGAGTTAAAGCAGTAAGAACATGAGTTTAAAGCAGTAAAACATGAGTTAAAGCAGTAAAGCAGATAAAGACAAAAGCATACTAAGACCCCCTTGTGACAGCTTAGAACTGCCATAAATTCATTTTTTGCTGCGTTAAGGTATGTAATGTAAATTATTTTAATAATATTTCGTACAATCATGTTAGATTAAAATAAAATGATTCTATATATCAGACACTCTGGATTTTTTTTCTTCTTAATTTTTAAAAAATTTTATAAATTAAAAAGGAGTATTAAGTAAAAAATAATGTTAATAAATATACTGTGTAAATAATAGGTCTGTAATGAGTTACGTTTTATTTATTTTTTTTTTTTTTTTTTTTTTTTTTTTTTTTTTTTTTTGGTTTTCGTGAAAAAGTTTTTAATAAAAATGTTTAGATATGAAATAAAAATGAGATCAATAGTATATTTGAAAAGAATCTTTTGAAAGTTTAGTATGAAATAAAAAATGGAATGACTTATCAGTTATTGATATTTTATCATTCCCGCAGGAATATGCGCCTGCGGCGCACGCGCGGGGCGGGAACAGCGGAAATATTGCGCCTGCGGGCGCACGCGGCGGGCGGGAACGCGGAAAATATTGCGCCTGCGGGCGCACGCGGCGAGCGGAAACGCGGCGGGGCGGGGACGCGGCGGCGGGGACGCGGCTGATCGCACCTTGAGGGTTGCGGGGCTGAGTTGTTCTTTGCGCGGAGGCGAGCGGCCGCCCTGGTTAGTTCTCAATTATGACTAGGGGAGACATTAATATTAACTCTGTTCTATGATGGGGCGTAGAGATGGCATCAAAGATGATTTCATCAAGATGAATCATCAATATAGATGGTATCAAAGATGACGTCATCAAGATGAGTCATCAAAGATGAACTTTCAAAGTTGAGGCATCAATGCTTGAGCATTTATGCTGCGGCATCAAGTTGAGGCATCAAAGTTATCAAAATATCGAGTGTGTGGCATTCAAAATATCGAGGTGTGAGTGTAAGTGTAAGTGTATCTGTGTGTGGGTGTGGTGTAGGTGTATATGGTTTAAATGTAAGTGTCATAGTGTTGTAAAGGTCTATGTGATGTGTGATAAAGTGTCGTAGTGTATGTGCTGTATAAGTGTTATGAAAAGATAACTCATAGTAGAAGCATGCCTAGCAACTTGTAATATACACCAATCGAATCCTCATACCTCATAACCTCTAGGGGTAGGCACCCATATTAGGGCTATGTGGCACTCACTTGGAACTAGTTGGCACTCACTTTACTTTGGCATCTCATTGGCCACTCATTGGCCTACTTGGCACTCGCTGGCACTCACCTGGCACTCACTGGCACTCAATAGAAAATCATAAGAACACTAATAGAACATCACTAGGTACTTCTTACGGTGTTTGGGAACCATCAAACCATCAAGTTATCGTGGGTCAAAATTGACCCATGGTATATGGCAAGGTCAGGGCGAAAATATCATGGTCAAACAGGTTAAAGACATCAAAAAAGGCTAAGTCCTAAAGGAAGGACAAAAAATTTTATCCGGCGTCAAATTGGACCATGGAGACAAAGGATTGATCGTTATGTGTTTGTACAGTGTATAGTGTTAAATGTAAGTGTCTATGGTTAAATGTAAGGTCATAGTGTGAACGTGTGGTATTAAAGTTTCATAGGTGAATGTGGTATAAGTGTAAGTGTGTGTGTGTGTGGTGGTGATTTATTGTGTGTGTGTGTGTGTGTGTGTGTGTTGGTGTATGTGTTCAAGTTAGGATAGATCCATACATGCGTTCAGGTAGGGACGAAATATGTGACGGGGGGACACGAGTGGTCAAAAAATTGCGTGGCCAAATTGACCCTGGAAGACCAAAGGGTTGTCGAAAATAGGGTGGGCAAAGTGACCATGGAGAGCAAAGCGGTAGCCAAAAATTACCGATGGGCAAATTTGACCACGGAAGAAAAGGTAGCAAAATTAACGTGGGCCAAATTGACCCATCAAGGACCATAAGGGGTAGCAAAAATTTTACGTGGGCCAAATTGACCATGGAGGACAAAGGTAGCAAAAATTACCGTGGGCAAAAAAATGCCATAGGTATATGGCAAGGTCAAGCCGAAATATCATGGTCAACAAGGTAAAGACATCAAAAAACGGGCTAAGCCCTAAAGGAAGACTCAAAAATTACCGTGTACGGCAAAAATTGACCCATGTCGAAAAATTAGGGGGGGCCGCAAAATAAGGGGCAATATGCTACAACGGTTGCGTGAACGCAACCGTTTGGGCAACCCTTCTCGAAGGTTGCCAAATATTAGGGTTGCCGAAAAAATAGGTTCTCAAAATTAGGGTTCTCAAAAATTAGGGTTCTCAAAAATTAGGTTCTCAAAAAATTAGGTTCTAAAAAATTAAGGTTCTCCCAAATACCCTGGGCCAAAAAACTGACCCATGGAAGGACCAAAGGGATGGTTCGAAAAAAGGTCACAGGCCAAAGGTAAGGCCCAAAAGGTCACAGGTCAGTTAAAAACTTCTGAGCTCAAAAGGAAGTCGCGGTCAGAAAAGGTCAAAAAGGTCGCAGTCAAAAAAAGTTGCTGCTCACAAAAGGTAAAAAAAAGGTCAAGGTCACGGTGGTAGCAGAATATGGACCGTCGGTGTCACGGATCCCTCTCCTTACTACTGCGCCTCTTCAACAAGTGATTCTCATCGATTCGTGGACAATCTTCATGAAATAAGGACCATCGTATGCTCTACCAGCTTTTCGATTCTCGCCTCGTTGGTTCTGATGTGAAATGATTAGAGAAGTCATGGAAGTCTCTATATAGAGCTTAAAGCGGAGCTTACTATTGCTGACAATCCCCGTTAAACTTCATTATTTTATTATTTTTAATTTTGTTAATTAATATTCCTTAAACAGTAAAGCTTAATACTGTTACAAATTATTAATTTTTATGTTTTTTTTTCAACAACTAATTCTTTATTAAATTTGAGTATAAATAGAGATCCATGGTTAAATTATTTTTCACTATTTCTTTGGCTCTGACTCGCAAGGTTAGTAAAACAGATAAATATAATTTTTAATTTTTAATTTCTTTTTAATTTTTGTTTTTTATATTTTTATTATTCTTTTATTGTAATTTTTGATGTGGCTGATGATGTGCCCAGAAGAGCACGAAACGTTCAAATAAAACAATGACATTGTCGTGGTGTTTCGTCTTCCTTTTCTATATATATATATATATATATATATCTAATATTATATATATTATATTATATATATATATATATATATTATATAATATATATATATATATATATATATATATATATATATATAATATATATTATATATATATATATATATATATATATATATATATATATATATGAAAGCATCATGATGAACTAACAAAACCTATTAACAGCTACAGGAAAATAAATAACATTTTTGATTTCAACAAGCAATTTCTTCGATGAAACTTAAAAAAAAAATTATTTATTCTAATATTTCATAATAACACACTTAATAATAGTAATAATCTTAGGGCTGCAGCGCACGCTTTATGAACCTTCCAATTCTGCGATGAGTACGCGAGCAGGTTACAAAAATTTAGTTTTTTTATTACGCTCTAGAATAAAAGTAATGTCAATTTTCTTTTTGTATTTCTTTTTAGCGGTTCAGCGACGGGAGGAGAGGAGGACGAAAGTCCCCGGTATGCGAGGAACCGGACTCTGTCCATCTTTTTGGTTTACCCTTGGGATATCTTTTAGTTAAAAAAAACGAATTTGGCACCTTTGACGTCCCTCTAGTGATGGAGATCTTCGTTCTTCATCAAACTTATCATTATATACAGATTTTCCATCATTTTTAACAATTTTAAATTTTTCAAAAGACGTGATTTTTTTTTTTTTTATTTCTATGAATAAAAATGTCTCCTGATTAATAAAAATATTTATTTATTTTCATGTAGCTGTTATAGTTTTTTGTTACATGCATGTTTCTTTCGGGAGGCTGATTTATTATAAGTTATATATATATTATATATTATATATATTATATTTATATATTATATATATTATTTTACGTATATATATATATATATATATATATATATTATATATATATATAATATATATATTATATATATATTATATTTATATATATATATGTCCGTCTGTTGCTCTGCCTGTGTGTCTGTATGTGTATGAGTGTGTGTGTGTGTGTGACACCAATCAGGATACATCTTCAAAACAACAAATAACAAAAAGGGTGGTCTTAGATGAAGTCACCACGAATAGTGCTGCTCTCTGATTGGATCGCTAACATAGATGTCAATTCCTTTCGGACCAACTATAGTCGATTCAACATATATATATATATATAATACTATATATATATATATATATTATTATATATAATATACTATATATATTAATAATAATAATATATATATTTATATAGTATATATATATATATATATAGGCAAAATTTTACTTTGTGGCCTATACCATGTAACTCGAGAACGGCTGCACCTACAGTAAACAAATATATAATTTGGAATCACGGAAATTCTAAGCGAGGGATTTTTATTTTTATTATTATTTTTTTATTTTGAGTTTTTTATTTTTTTTTTGCCTTTGATTTGTCGGAAATATTTTCGAAAAAATATCCCTAAATTAGGGGTATTTATTTTAACTAGGAATTACCTAGGGGGAACTCGTAAGATGGCAGGATCGGGGATCTCTCGGTGCCTCCCGGTGGTAAGACGGGGAGGGATCTTCGTCCCCCCCTCTCGTCCCCGTCGCTCCGAGCCCCTAAATGACTGTGTTGGTAGAATTTTTATATATTAAAATAAATATCTATCCGTAACAGATAGAAGAAAAATAGTTATAAATTCCCCTCCCTTTTTAGAATTATCCTCGATGTA
>JABUQX010104408.1:10000-25000 GCA_015478945.1 Trachelipus rathkii | reverse complement strand
TTATATATATATCTTTATATATTATTATATATTATATATATATATATATATATAATATTTAAATATACTATATATATATTATTAATTATAAATATATATATATATATATATTTATATATATATATATATATATAGTATATATATTATATATATATATATATAATATAATAATTTTATATATATATATATATATATGTAATGATATATATAAAATATATATATATATATATATTTTATCTAGATAAATATTATATATATACATTAATATATATTTTATATATTAATATATATATATTTATATATATAATATATATATATTATATAATATATATTAAATATATATATATATATATATATATATATATTATTATATATTTATTATAATTATATATTATATATATATATATATATTATTATTTATATATATTATATATATTAATATAAATATATATATATATATATATATATTATATATATTATGTATATATATTATTTTATTTATTATATATATAGTTAATATACATATCTTATATTATATATTTAATGTATATAATATATATATATGTTAATAACATATATATAATATAACATAATATATATATATTATATATATAATTATTTATGAATTATATTATATATTATGTTATATTATATATATATATAATATATTATATATATATATATTATATATTAATATTATATATATATATATAATATACTATAATTATATATATATTTATATATATATATATATATATGTATTTATATATATATTATATTATTATATGTATATTCATATTATAGTATATAAATATTAATATTTATAGTATATTATAAGTTATTATTATTAGTATTTTTTATTTATATACATTAATTTTATATTATTATAATTGAATTATTTCTTCTCCGCATTTATTGATATATATATTATATTCTGTTTAATATATATCTCTCCTTCCATATATATATTATATTATATATAATATTACAATAAGAATAAGTCCGTATTCGAACAAACTATAGTTATATATATATATATATATATATATATTATAGAATATATATATATATATATATAAATATATATATATATAATATTATATATGCAGTTATAGAGGTGATAAAATATATTTATATATATACATATTATATATATATATATTATATATATATATATACTATTAATTATATATATATATATTATATATATGATATTATTATATATATATATATTATATTAAGTTATAATATATAATATATATATATAAATAAATATATAAATATAATATATATTAATAGTTATAATATATATAATATTATATATATATAATATAATATTAGTATGTATTATTATATATATATATATATATATATATTATATATATATATATAAGTATATAGAAGTATATAAATATATCATATATATCATATATATATATATTATATTATAATTTATATTAATATATTATATTATATATATATATATAATATATTATAATATATAATTATATTATTATATATATGTATATATTATATATATATTAATTATATTATATTATATATATATATTATATACTTATTATATATACTATATATATTATATATATTATTATATATATATATAAGTATATATGTATATATATTATATTATATATTATCATATTATATACATATAATATATTATATATATTATATATTATTATATTATATTTATATATTATAAATATTATATTATATATATTATATTAGTATTATATTATAATATATATATATATATTATATATATTATATATATATAATATATATATAATGTATGATATATATATAAATGTTTATATATTATATATATTATATATAATATATATTATATATTATTATATTATATAGATATATATTATATATTATAAATGATATATATATTTATATTAATATTATTTTATATATGTTTACTTAATATTATTATTATTATATAGTATATATATTATATATATATATAATATATATATATATATATATTTTATATATTATATTTTCTTATATATTAATATTATATTATTATACTATTAACATATATATATAATATATTATATATATTATATTATTATATTTATGTATAATATATTTATATATAATATATATATATATATATATATTTATATATATATATATATTGTATATATTATATATATATATATTTTATATCATCACTATCATATAAGGGTATCCTATATAATCTACTCACTTATTACTATTATATACTTATATTATATATATTATTTTATTATATATTAATATATATATATAAATATGATTTTTATACTAGTGGTATTATATTATATATACTACTTATGTATATAATTAAATATATATATATATTATATATACGTATATTCATATATATTATTATATTAATTATATATAAATTACTATATAATATATAATCAATTTATTCTATATTATATATATATATAATAATAGTTTATTATATATATATAATATATTTATATATAATATATATCTATTTATTATATATTAATTAATTATAATATTATATTATATATATATAGTATATATTATATTCTATCAATAATATATAATTAATTATTATATTATATTATTATTTTATAATATATTTATATATATATTTATTAAATATATATATTTAATTTATTATTATTATATTTATATTATATAATTTATATATATATATATTATTTATTATTTTTAAATTTTATTATTGATATTATTATTTATAATATTATATTATTAATATATATTTATTATATATATAAATATTATTTAATAGATTATATTATATATTATATATAAGATATTTTATATATTTATATTAATTTTAAAATAAAAATTATAAATATTATATAATATTTATACATATATATAATATATATATTATATTATTATATTATATATTTTATATATTTATATATGTATATTATATATATTTTTGTATATTATTAATTTATGTATTTTATATTAATATATATATTTACTATATATAGTATATATATATTTATATATAATATATATATAGTATTATAATAAATAATAATAATAATAATATATATATATAATATATAATATATATATATATATTATATATTATATATATAATATATTATATAAATAATATATATATATATTATATATATGTATGTTATTGTTATGTATATAGTTATAATTATCATATGATTATATATATTTATTTAATATATAATATTTTATATATATATATATATATTTATATATATTTATTATATATATATATATATTATTATTATATATTTTTATATATATATTATATATTTTTACTTGATAACCAACACACTCACGAGGCAATGCCTTTTCAAAAAGAGGGTGGCAAAATATAATTAAATTTAAATAAACAAAAGTAAATAAAAAAAAAATGTACATATAAAGAAAAATAAAAATTAAAATTAAATGAAAAAGTAAACCACAACCTGCCCTTGCCTAACGCCATTCCCTCAGGTGGGCGCAGACGCGCGACTTAAATAGAGGGAGTAAGATTGAATATAGCGGGGAATATAAAAGAAGGCAAGGGGTTCCACAATAACAGATGTGGCTGGTAAAAGAAGAAGACAGGTACCATTAACACAGTTAATCTTGAGTCTCTCATATTTCACATCAATTTTCATGAGAGAACAAGGCACTCTTTGTTGTTACGAGTCGGCGACGCAGTGGTGTGAAGGAATTTTTTGTGCGATATAGGTTCAATTTCTCGCGAGCACTGCATTATAATACCTATAGAAATAGAGATAGTGGCACTACCGTCCACGACGAGAGTAAAGAAGGTCTAAGGGAGTCAGAGAGTTATGGTGGACTAGTTTTATAGCTTCTTTTGCCTTAGCTTCTATACTCATATCAAAAGGAGTGTAGAATCCGGACTCCACCCCAATAGTATGTTAGGGAAACAAGTTTTATTCCATGCAGTTGGGCGGAAAGACTTTATATAATGAGGTATCTGAGCAGTAAGAAAAATAATTCACGCAATTATCCTCTAACAGAATTCCAGCTTTTTTTGAGGGCCATTTAGTCAACTTAATGAGATGTGAGAGATCATCCGTGAACATTCATATTTATGTTCTAGATCTAGAATGTTTTATATTGATTTTAGTGTGTGTATTAGACATTAGAGCATCAAAATGGATAGGAAAGTTGGGAGGTATTTAAGAGAGGGAGATATGAAGAAGTGGAGTTTTGTTTTCTCAAAGAGTTGAACTTCACAAGATTACGGTTACCCCACATGAGAAATCCGACCATAATCGTGCAAGAATATTTGATCGGGAAAGCTGTTATAGGACGAGAGCAACTCTAGAAACAAACGTAGGTAGCACCTATTTTTAAATGCGTGCGAAGAATTGGAGAGTGAGTCATTTGGCATAAGATTGATAATCTTGAGTTAGTAAAGTAGCAGCTCAAGAAGTATCGTTGATGAAAAAGTAGGTATAAAGATTGGAGATAACTAGAATACCTGTAGAACACCTCACAATTAATAAGAAAGGTGAGGAAGATGTATGCTACATCTCAACAAGAGATGTAAAATGGAACTGATCTGAAAGGAAAAAACTAGACAAAGAGTTAAGCAGAAGCCGAATAGGAGGAAATCCAAGGAAGGATAAAAGCTTAGCGATGTAGGCGACGATAGCTCATACCTGTCAAAAGAGCTTTAGATTTGTCAATTGCTACCATACACAAGATCCCCATGATCCTTAAGGGCAGAGGTGGGGGGGAATAACCCCCCATTTAGTATCAGTAGATAGGAAGTGTATATCACAGTTTGATCTCGAACTCGATTGCCATACTGACGATCTGAAGATAAGATGAATGAGATATTTATAGATGATCGAGGTGAAATGAGAGTTAAGGAGTTTCAAAGACTTTAAGATAGAATTAAATGTTAAGGCAAGTAGGTCGATAGATTTAGCAAGGATCCAGAAGCGGCTACCTTTTTTAGGATTGGCTGAATAAAGCGTGTCTTCCGCATTGAGGAAAAGTATTTAGTAAATAAGAAAACACTCGGGAGTAATTTGTGTTAGAACTCAGAGATTCATGCAGCACTCAGCATAAGAAGCAACAATCTTCATACAAACACTGACAGGAAAGGAATGCATCTGTGGCCACTGGCTACTTAACCGGAACGCCAACACCACAACACCACATTCATAGAACTCAGTATATACAATGTACTCACGATATGAGTAATGGACAGGATAGAAGACAATTGGCACCTGGAAGAGGGGATGGAGCTAGAGAGAGAGGGGAGCCGAATCCCAGGTGGAATTAGATGTGAAAAACATTAGAATGCCAAAGAGATTAGCCTTTTCAGGTAAAAGTGTCAACTACAGGTCTGTCAGAACGAATAAGAGTGGGAAGAAAAGCAGATTTTCAGAAGTTAGTTGAAATATTTTGCCTATTTGAAGTGGCCAGTAATATTTATCAGAAGAGACCAAATAAGGGTCAATCACTACTTTCCTTATTTAGTTGTATAAGGACACGTCACTGGCAAGTCGATTTTAATAATATCCCTCAAGCATCGAATTTTTCGGGCAAGAAAGCACGCAATAAATTTAGTTCGACAGGAATAAGTTTTCGGAGATCGAGTGTTCTTCCAGGCCCTTATACGCAACGGTCTTGCTTCCTGGATGCACCACGAGAACTAAGACATACGAACAATGGATTATGGGGTGTAAAATGATTTAGTGGAAGACTGGAATGAACTCCTGTTTCATTCCCATCCGTGATCACGGCCCTACCTTTTCAGACAAAAGCAGAGGCGTCTCCTCGGAACAAAACGATATTCATATCAGCGTATAAGTGGCAAAAAAGTGACGCAAAGCATCCCAATTAGCTCGATTTAAAGTGCCAGAAGTTCGCTATAATTAGAGGCAGGCGGAGCTGCTGGAAATAGAGTGTTATTACTTTAGACGCTACAAGGATTGTGTCATGAAACTTATCAAGATAGGAGGAAAATAGGTATATTAACTGTAGCGAAGGAGTAGAAAAGCTGAGTGAAGCATAATCAGAGTGTTTACGATGGTTAGGGATGATCTGGGATGTGTGTAGGTTCTTTAATAAGGTTCCAGATCGTTGACAATACTGAATGTTTTTGCCTCCTTCCCACCTGATTCAGTATGAGAGGAGGTCCCAACCACTCCAGTGTGGTGTTACGTTGAAGTCCCCTAAGTAGAGGATTTCTGCAGTTGATACTGAGAAAGTAACTCAAGTCTCGTGATAAGTGGTAAATATCATGTATACTTATATTATATATATTATTAATATTTATTATTATACTATTAATATATATATATATATTAATATATAATATATATATATATATATTTAATATATATATCATATTATTATATATATATATATATTATATATTACTCTATATATATAAATATATACTCATATATATTAATTATATATATACATTTTACTTATAAATATTACTTATATATTATATATATAAATTTTTTATAAGTATATAATACTATATATACTATATATATATAATATTATATATACTTAAATTTAGTATTATATTATATAATTATTTATTATATATAGATTTATTATATATATAATATATTATAATATATACTTATATATAAGATATATACCTATATATATATAAATATATTATAATAAAATATATATATATATATAATATAATAAATATATTTATAACATATATATATATATATATACTTATCATATATATATATTGATATGTATTACGTATAATTTATATATTAATTTTATCAATTTCAACTACAGGCAAATAATAATATAGTTTTAAATATATTTATATTTATTAATGTCAAAATATTTTATTTAATCTGTATTTTAATGTAGAATATATATTTTTTAATATCATTTATATATTATATATTATATAATATTATATTATTATTATATATATTATATATATTATATATATGTACTATAAATATTATTTATATTATATATAAACTATTTATATATTATATTATATATATTATATAGATATTATATATATTATATTTATCTATATATAAATTATATAATAGATATATAGTATTATATAATATTATATATAATACTCATATATTATTAATAGTATATATATATATATATTAATATATTATATTATATTATATATATATATATATATATATATAATATATATATATATTATATATATTTAATTATATTATATATTTTATTATATATATTAATATATATATAGTATATATTATATATATAAGTGGGGTATATATATATATATATATACTATATTATATAATATATACATAATATATATATACTTATTATATATTATATATACTATATTATATATATATATATATATATATATATAATATATATATATATATATATTATTTAGTTAATATATTATTATATTATATATTTTTTTTATTATATATATATCAATGGGCGTAGCCATGCCAAAGGGAGGGTGGGGGGGCCTGTTGTAGTAGGTCAAACTTCGATGCTCCGCCATTTTTGAATAAAATGAACGACATATCTTATTCGATCCTCTTCTCTTACGTTAATAACCTATATATTTCTAATGCTTTTTGCAAAGAAATAGAAAGAAATATTAAATGCCAAACTTTTCAAAGAAATGGAAGGAAGACACTTAACTAATATAAAAACACAAGATGCTGATTAAATTATTGTTTATTTAAATAAGAGTTTCCGTGGGTTACATGAAAATATTTTTATGACAGTTTCCATTACTTGGTTTTTGTTTGAATTAACCCATCGCCGATGCATACTTAGCAGGGCTAAGCCATTTAGTCGATCTTCAGCAATGATCGAAATAATTTAAAATTTAATTCTGATTAATATAAATTTTTCTATTACTAGATAGGAAACTTCAAACCCTAAAGTTACTCTCTTAGAAACAATTCCCAAAGTACATCTTTAGTAATCTTCTCAGATTTACAATACTCTCTCCAATATATATTTCTTTCAGATTTTCAACACTCTTCTGCAGTCTTCCTGCTGATGCTTCTCTTTCTTGCCTCGATCCCTTCTGGTTTCCGTCGCGTCAACACTCGATGACAGTCGAATCATATATATATATATATATATATATATATATATATATATAATATATATATATATATATATACTATATATTATATACTATTAATATATATATATATATATATATATTATATATATATATATACTATATTATATATATATATATTATATATATTATATATTATATATTAATATATATATATATAGATATATTATTATATATATATTATATATATATATTTAATATATATAATATATATATAGTATATATATATATATAATTAATATTTAACTATATATATTATAATATATACTATATAAAGCCTCAGTAAATCTAAAGATACATTAAGTATTATTATATTTATATAATATATATATATATATATATATATATTATATTAGTATATATATATGTTATTTATACATATAATCTCGGCATAATATATATATTATATTAATATTATATATATTAATATTTTATTATATAATTATATTATAATATATATATATATATATATATATTTATATATATATATATATTATTAGATTATATATATTATTTATTATAATATATTATTTAATTATATATATATATATCTAATTATTATATCACCCAGAAAGATCTTCCAAACTTCCTCTATTATAGCCTGAATTTTAAGTTGGTAATATCTGAAGTATATAAATGAAAAATTATAACACCAAAACCAATCATTATTTCACTCCCCAAATTACCAACATGGCTTCAAAAAGTTCCACTCCACTTCAACAGCTCTAACGAATATCACACAAAACATTATAAACGGAGTAAACAAAACGATATCCAATAAGAACAATACTCGGGGCTATCGACACTAGTAAAGCCTTCAACAGAGTACCTAGACACATACTAATTCAAAAAATCCTTAACTCACCCTTTCCTAACAATTACAAAATATGGCTATCTAATTTAATATCTGGACGCACTGCTCAAGTTTCCAGCAAACACCAAATTTCAAAAACCGTAAAACTAAGGAACGGGGTTCCCAGGGATCCATTGTGTCTCCATTCATGATTAACCTATTTACAGCTGTCATCCTTACCCCCAACCTCCCAATTCATAACTATTAACCTATGTAGATGATATATCCATAACCATATCAGACCCCTCAATACTCAAAGCTACAAATCATACTCAGACTTACCTAAATCGTTAAGAAGCATGGTTTTCTTTCAACAGAATGTAATCCACCGCCGAGAAATCATCGATAACCTTGATCACAACTGGCAGGCACCAATCTTTCCTACTCCCGAATGTAACCCTAAATGATGCCATTATCCCCATAAACAAAACACCGAAAATACTCGGTAAAACCTTCGACACCCACTTCCCATTTACACCTCATATTTAAAACGTTATAAATACAGTACAGCAAGCAGAAATTAAATGTTCAGCTTCAGCAATGAAACAACCAAGCTGACGATTACATACAGGTAATTCTCAAGAACTACAATCAACTATGGATCAACAGTCTTGTACCCCAAAGCCTCACCTACCAACAGAATCAAATTACAAAGAATACAAAATACTACCCTTCGAACTTTCACGAGCTGTCTGAAAACCACCCCAATTCAGCATCTACAGGAGGAAACAAAAATTCTTCCCATTCAGGACCATTTAGATATGATTTCAACACATTTTGGTCAGCATCCCGAAAGCATCATGCATGTAACTAAAAAATAATAACAGCTACAGAAAAATAAATAACATTTTATTAATCAGGAGACACTTTTATCTATGAAATTAAAAAAAAAAAAATAAGTAACGCTTTTGAAAAATTTAAAATTGTTAAAAATGTTGGAAAACTGTGTGATAATGATCGTTTTGAGAAGAACGAAGAGCTCTACGCCTCGGAGAGAGATTGTTCAAGGCCAAATGTCGGTTTTTTTTAACTAAAAGATACCCCAAGGGTAAACCACAAAGATGGACAGAGTCGGGGTTTCTCGGCCTACCGGGGACGACGGGGGGGGGAAACTTCGTCCCCCTGTGTCCCACCGTCGGCTCGAACCCCCTAAAAAGAAAATAAAAAAATGAAAATTTTCTCCAGAGCATAATAAAAAAAACAATATTTGGTAACTCTTGCTCTCGTACTACTGCAGAAATGGAAGGTTACTCAGAGCATACGCTGCCAGACCTAAGATAATACTAATATTTAAGGTGTTATTAATAAATATTAGAATAAAATAAATTTTTTTTTAAGTTTCATTGATGAAATTGCTTACTGAAATCAAAAATGTTATTTATTTTCCTGTAGCTGTTATAGTTTTTTAGTTACATGCATATTGCTTTCGGGATGCTGGCCACACATTTTTATGTCAAAGCTCTAGATCCAACCCACCCATGACAGAACTACCTACGAGATCATACTGCTCATCGTTTAAAGTCCCCCCCATCTTCCTCTGCTCTATACTACGGGAAATTCTTTAGAACCATTCCTCTCTTCCAAACAACATATCTTTCAAAACATATTCACACTTACTTTACTCACCAATACCTCAACAATCGCCTACCAAATCATTTCATAAACTCCCGTCCTCCTGAAATATCTGCAACGCAAAAAACACTCTCACGAAAGATTAAAATCTCTCTCTGGATTGAGATCCGGCCATCAGACGTATCTACAGGAGTATAGACACAGTTTTCGACTACAAGACGTTACCTCACCACTCTGCCACATATGCCTAACAGAGGCTGAAACAGTAGAGCACCTCCTTCTGAGATGCCCGCCACTTGCAACTACAGACCAAATACTATCAGATTTCTTCCCTAAGAGACCTGTGGCTCAGCCCGGCAGAGGTCGCTGGGTTTCTGGAGATGATATGGACCCCCAAAATAAAGGGAGCCCAGGGACAATATATATATATATATATAATATATATATAATATATATATATATTAGATATACAAATATTTTTTATGTATAGTAATATAATTATATATACTTAATATATATATATTTATAAAATATATATATATATAGATTTATATATATATATTATATATAATATATATATATATAATTATATATATAATAGATATATATATATATATATAATATATTGTTATATTTTTTGCGAGATGATATATATATATATATATATATATATATATAACTAGAAATCAACATGATCTTTTATGTAAGACGATGTTTAAAAAAAAATAAATAAATAAAAAAATAGTTATGTTATATAAATACGTAAAAGATATCTGAAACCGTTTAATTTCCATCTCTTATGGCATAAAACCACAGATATATAATAGGACTGGTTGAATTACATCAAATTATAAACATAATTTGAACATAAAAAGATAAAAGATTGGCTAGGTTATTCGAGGCTCAAAATGCACCTTAAAGTAATTAGATTCATTACAGACAAAACCGAAACTTTTTTCCTGAAAAACATGAAAATTTGTGTATTTTTTTCGTGTTTATCAAAACTTTACTCAATTTTTAGTTAACTTTAAAAATCTTGATTTTTATTAATTTTTTAATTTTTGGTTTAAAAATACTGTTTTCATATTTTCTAAAATTATTTCACCAGCACTCACGGGTCGGGGGGTACGGGGAGCCCCCGTAGATTACCCTCGTGTGCCATGCATTTACGTTAATAAATTAAAAATAATAATAATTTTCTCATTTCATAATTTAAGTTGACGCCCGAAAAATTTTACGATATCCTACAATTAGTTCTAAACTCTTTCCATTAGTAAATTTTTACGAACATTCCAAATATGTTATTCGTTTTCTGACACAAGTCGTAGTTTTCAAGATATCTGGCGAGGCTAATATATAGCTCCACCAGTAGTGTCTTTAAAATATTTTTATAAGAGTACTAAATGTAAGTTTCAATAGTAGTGTTTTTATTTTGTAATTTGAAACTTTCAATTGAAATTTAAAGTTACTAAAAATTAGGTGAATTTTTTGTAAACGCAAAAAAAGTACATAAAATTTCATGTGCTTTTCAGGTAAAACGTTTCGGTTATAAATGTAATGAATTCATTTAATTTCAGGTACATTTTGAGCCTCGAAAGATCTAGGGAATCTTGCAACATTTAAGTGAGTGTTGCCATTTTCTTTCTTCAAATTCACGCATTCTCTTAATACAGGAAGAATATCAAATAAATGCCATTGTTTTTATTATATCTGTATTAGTGATGCGGTAACATCCGCATACGCGGAGCATCCGCACATTATTAAAGATCCGCATCCGCATCCGCGCTTTGCCCTGCGGATGTTTCGCGGATATTTATTGTCGAGATTTGATAAAGAATTTTATAATAAAAATACTTAAGATGAATCTGGAAATGAAAATTATGAAGGCAATTGAAAACCGGCTTGATATGTCCATATCTTATGTTATCAAAACATTTCCAACTCGCTGGGAATAGTACACTTCACATGATGAAAGAATGTATTTGCTCAAAGAACTCTTGCTGTTTGTACACCAGTTCGTTTCCAATGTTTAACATTCTTACAATGTGCGGAAAAATGACATCATATCATACTGCATTAAGCTATTGAAACCATTGAAGAAATTCCAAAAAAATCAGCGCCCTACAGCTTCGGTTATGTCTCGATGTCTAAATAACCATTTAATCTCAAGGCTAAGGAACATTTTGAACATCTTCGAATGAAATGATGACGCGTTTAAAAAAGAATGAAGATGTAATTAACTGGAGCTAGAAAAACGCTTTGTTCTGTGGAAATTAATGACCTTCATACTATTGCACTTACTTAGATCCCCGGTTATAAAGGCAAGTTTTTTTTATAACACAATATTAGAACAAGTCAAATCGCCACTTTGGTGGTGGGGTGTTATGTTGCAGTTGAAAAAACTTCAATCCGAAGTCTATTAATTCGAAAAAAAAATGAAAAAAAATGAAAATTGATTAGAACAAACACCTTCTACAAGTAAAATCAATGGCAGATTCACTAGAAGAATTTCCACAGTCCAGTAATGATGAAGAAACACACGCACTGCTAAAAGGAAAAGGAAAAAAAATGAAATCTACAGAACCAACACCTTCTACAAAGTAAATCAATAGCAATTCACTAGAAGAATTTCCACAGGTCCTAGTAATGATGAATAACACACACCGCACTGCTAAAAGATGTAGATGCAGAAATGATTGATACTATCGCAAGAAAAAACGACTAGATACAATGATGATCCTGTCCAGTCTTGTGGAAAGGTTAAGCAAACTGTTACCCACGCTTGAGTTAAATCTTGCAGGAAATTGACTTAACTGTTCCCCAACTATGTTATCAAGTGAAG
This sequence comes from Trachelipus rathkii, assembly GCA_015478945.1. NCBI lineage: Eukaryota > Metazoa > Arthropoda > Malacostraca > Isopoda > Trachelipodidae > Trachelipus > Trachelipus rathkii. Next base: position 11,590 of record JABUQX010104408.1, on the reverse strand, counting down.
AGTATAGCAATGCGGGGCTAATATAAGATGAAAATAGAAAACATACTCTTCTTGCAGAAAAGGCAGAAAAATTGATGTTTCTCAAGCACAACCTTCCTATATTTGAAGTTCAATACTTAGTGCAAAAAGTATATAATCCATTGTAAAGGTCTCATTAAGGCGGAGGCTTAGGGAAAGAGTTGGGGTGGTTCATTTGAGTTGGCGTCCCTGTCCCGTACCCTCGGTAACACAATTATATAATAGATTATGGCTTAAACTCGATATATATATATAATATATATATATATATATTATATATATATATATATATATTATACCTTATAGTATATATATATATAGTTTATATATATATATATATTTAATTATATTTATATTTTTTTATTAAAATTAATATATATATAATAAATATTATATATATATATATATATATATATAATATATATATATATATATATATATATATCTATATATATCACATCCGCATCCGCATCCGCGGATATAAAAAAGTATATAATGTATTGTAAAGTCTTTCATTAAGGGCGGAGGTGGGGAAGAGGTTGGGGGGTTCATCATTTGAGTTGCTCCTGTTCCCGTACCCTGGGTAACACAATTAAATAAATAGATTGTTGATAATAACCGAGATGAATTTTTATATATAATAATAGTTTTATTGATATTAATATATTATATATATAATATATTATAATTATTATATATATATAATATATATATATATATATATATAATATATAGTAATATATATATATACATATATTATATTATATATATTATATATATATATATATATATATAGTATATATATATATTTATATATATTATATATAATATTATATATATATATATTATATATATATAAATATATATATCAAACATCCGCATCCGCATCCGCGGATGTTAAAATCAAACATCCGAATCCGCATCCGCATCCGTGGATGCGAAAAATATGACATCTGCTGCATCACTAATCTCTATATAAAAATTTAGAATTCTCATCCTAATTAGTGTAGTGCCTAGGTCTCTGACCTAGCTTACAAGGCAATAAATTTTATTAACAAAGCAGATTTCCAATACGACACATTTTACGACGTCGACATACCTAGCGGTGACTTCATAAGCCATATTTTAAACAAGATAGGCCATCTTCACACGAAAAGAAACACGTAACAAGGGTCGGGAAACGCAACTGTTATAACGCTATAATTATAGTCAAATTTTGAGTCATAATTTGAACGCAGAACCCAACTTATATGTTTTTATACAATTTATATTAATAAAGATATGGAGCTCAACAACTATCAAATTATGAATTATTAATTTAATATACACCTTGGCTGTCTTTATCAATTATATTGAATTATTGGAGTTAACACGACAGTGTAAACCAAGGGTGGCCAACCCTTGGCGCATTGGATGATTATTATGAGTGGCGCATCGCTACGGGCTACATTTTAGGAGATTTTATATTTTAATTGGGCTATGTCAGCCTAATTTTACGAATTTTTTTAATGAAAACTAAAAATTCATTTTATTTCCAGAAATTTGTTAAATCTGGCTAGATATAAAGAAGTA
>JABUQX010104407.1:15000-20245 GCA_015478945.1 Trachelipus rathkii | reverse complement strand
ATATATATATATATATATATATACACGGCCAAACCTACCAAAACCCTCGTATGCTGTCTGCAAGAAACTAATAACATATTGGAATCAGCGTATATTTGTATGAAAAAACTTACCTTTGCAATATATGGATTTTTAACTGAAATGAAACGATAGGTTGGGTTATGTTAGGTCAAGTCAGTTCGTCAACTTCCAGCAGCTTTATTTTAAACTACTAATTTGACAAGCGCATCAATTAACAAAAAAATATATTTTTAATACTAGTACTTCTTTCTATTTAAGATGCTTTGTAAAAACAGATTTCTTGAGATGCACAATATTCTTTCTGCAATGATTATAAGATTTATATATAACATATAGCAACATATTTATATAATATATGTATATATATATATATTTATATATATATATATATATATATATAATATATATATATATATATATATATATATATAATATATATATAAATATAATAAATATATAACATAATATATATATATATATATGCTATATATATATATCTTTATATAATAACATATATATATATTTATAATATATATATATAACATATATATATATATATATATATATATATATATATATCTCTTTCATAATATAACTCTTTCTTATAATATATATATATATATATAACAGCATATATATCTCTTCTTTGCTATATATCACTGCTGTATATATATATATATATATATATATATAGCTGCGGAGCATGCAAATTTTTTCGACTCCGGCATTTTAAAATTACCGGCTCCGGCATTTTAAAATTGTTCGGCTCCGTCTCCGGCTCCTAGTTATAAACCCTTCTTCATTTAAACCTATGAAATCATTAATTCTCTGTTACAAAATTCTTATACGATGAAAATGAATGTTTGTTGATGACATCTTTATTAAGATAGAATTTAGAAACTTTGAAAATATTTTCTAGAAAATAAGATTTTTAAGAAATACAGGAAAAGAATAATTCACTTTCTACCTAAATTTTAATATAATTCCTCTTTGAACGATGAACTCACTGTATATTTACATAATATAATTTTATTAAAAGGTTATTTATTTACTTTTTTATTTTATTTTTTTATTTTTTTTAAAAAATCGGAAAATTATATTTCAGTTTCATCCTAAAGTTTAAAATAATTCCTCTTTGATCTATGAGCTGCCTGAACATATATTATATAATTTTATTCAAAACAAATATTTTATTAAAGAAAAAAGAATTATAATTCACTTTCTTCCTAAATTTTAAAATAATTTCTCTTTGAACTGCCTGAGCATATGTAATATAAATTTATTCAAAACAATTGTTCTTAAAAATAAAACTTCTTCAATAAAATCCACCTTTAAGGTTGTACTTAGATGCGATTTTATTATTTTTAAATTTTAAAGCAGAAAATAAGCTCTCAACATTTACTTGACTATGAAGAAAAGCTGTAATTGTGTAAGCCGCATCTTGCAAAATTTTAGGAGAGCTAGGGATTGCCTCTTTAATTGTTAACTTTGTTTTCCGGTAGATTTTCAGTATTTCATCTAATGAATGACTCATGGAATTCAACTTTGAATTTTTCTAGAGGATTTCTAGGTTGAAGGCCTTTTATTGGTAGATAGTCATTTTTCAATCGCTTTTCTGCATGCTCCAATTGGTTCCATTGTTTGTCAAATTTTACTTCTTCAAGATACCACAAGGGAGGATTCCTGAAACTGCTGAACTATCTGACTCCGACCCAGATTTCTGTTCGAAAAAGTTCACAAAAAGCATTCCTACCTTTTAATATTAGTTCTTCAGTTCTGAGGAAGATTCTGAACTGTGGATCAACAAAGATTGCCGAGAAAAATAATTTGTTTTCAGTTAACATTCATTCCCTTCTTTCCATGGAATTTTTTATGTCATTTGCTAAAATCCTTTCTCAAAAATTTTTCCTGCAATCAAATCTTCTGATTGAGTATTTTTTGTTGTAAAGTATGGGTGTTTTAATAATATGTTGAGGGTTTCGATTTGTTCCCACTGACTATCGGTGAGAAAATGTTCAAGAGTACCGGCAACCATCATACTAATATAGTCTTTTAGTTGCAGAAACCTTTCGAGCATAAGACATGTACTTCCCCATCTTGTCTCTTGACCTGAGATTGCAACTTTTTCAGCTTGACGCTTTAGAACTTCCATTAATTTTGGGGCATGCGCTGCTTTGCTATTTATCTCGCCTTTCTTATAAGATTTGCTGTATGAAGATTTTGGTGACTCATCACGCACTGCTAACTGTAAAGTATGAATTATATGCTTCGTGTGTGCAATGTTGTCATCGGAACATAGTCTTTTCATAGTTTTATCAAGCTCATTCTGAAAACAACTATTATTTCTTCGTTTTGATATTCAGTAAAATCAGTATCACATTTACCAGCTACCTGCTCCTCATCATCATTGTCCTTATTTAATTTTTCAATTGCATTTATCATGCTTGATGCGTTATCCGTAACTAAGCTAATTACTTGCCTCCTATTACTTCGAAAATTTTAAAACGTCAATAACAAATTCTTGGATATATTCGCTGAAATGTTGCGATTTGTTATCTCTTACTGCTAACGGCTTAGTAATATTGTTTTTATCTTCGTCACATATTTAATATTAAAAGCAAAATAATTTAGCTTTGCTCTTGTGAAAGCAGCCATTTTTAAATGCCCAATGCGACCCTTTAAGCAATTTTCAAGTTTATTTTTTTGCTTATCAGCTTCTACTCGAATTATTTTACGAATATTTTCCCGGTCTAAGGGGACTCCCAGTTTTGAAGCCATATCTCCACACAGTGCTTTAAATCCTGGTCCTGCAAAAAAAAACTAATGGGTCACTATCTTTAACAACCATTATAATAAATCTTTTCCTACCCAAAATCCATGGTTCGATGGAGCTTGTTCTCGCGCAGAGACATTGCGTATCGGGCGTGGAAAAACTCTCATTCTCCTATTTTCATTCTGTGGAGTCTCGTTGCAGGGATACTATTCGACAGGCTAAGCGCACTTTCACTAAAAGAAAGTGCGACAACCTGCTTGGTTCTCCTACAGATAAAAATTTATGGCCAAACATCTCTAACAACTTTTGTAAATCTGCCTTTCCTCCCCTTATTCGCTCTGACGGTTCTGTTGCTAACTCTCCTTCTGAAAAGGCCAATCTCTTCGGCCTCCTTTTTTCATCTAATTCTACCCTGGACGATTCTGGCATCCCTCCTCCTATTCCTTCTCCTCTCAGGTTTCCCATGTCTTTACCTGTGAATTACACATGATCGTGTGCATGGGGCCATGAGATCTATGAACGTCCGAGGCTGCGAGTGGCGGATGGCATTCCTCCCGTGTTTTGAGGGGGTGTGCTTCTGAGCTGGCGCCTATCCTCTCTACTCTCTCTATGTCTTAATACTAATACTTCCTTCAGTGCTGGAAGCGCACATATGTCCAATCCCGAAAAAGGTAGCCGCTCTGATCCTTCTAGCTATCGCCCTATATGCTCTCAATTGCATTCTATGTAACTGTTTTTTTAAAGCATTCTTAACTTTAATTTCCTGGATCAAATGAGTCTCTTCCAACTAGCAGATCATCGATATGGCTTTCGTCGTTCGAGGTCAACTGATGACATACTTTCCTATCTAACTTGATTTACTTCTTCTGCCCTTAAGGATGGGAAGTCTTTGCGTGGTGGCCTTATCAAAGCTTTTGACCGGGTTTGGCACACGTCATGCTCTCCTAGCTCCCTTCCTTTGGGTTTCCTCCTTCTCTTTGCCTACTCTTGTCTAGTTTCTCTCCAATCGTTCCATATCAGCACTCGTTGATGGTGCGACCTCTCCTTTCATGTTAATTGTGGTAATTCGCAAGGTTTTCTCTCCAACTTTATTCCTACTTTTCGTAACGATCTCCTCAGCTGTACTTCCAACTCCGTTCACTCTTATGCCATTATTTCAGCCCTCCACTCTTCTACTCACTTCAAATCTGCTCCCTCTTTTGCTTCAGAGTTGCCTCTCGACCTCATCTTTCCGATTCTATTCTTGTTGATCTGGATGGAATTTCCCAGTGGGGTCACCTCAACCTTGTGAAATTCAACTCTTTAAAAACTCAACTTCTTTACATCTCCCTCTCAAAGACTTACCTATTTCCTTCGACGGCTCTAACGTCTCTCCTGTGATAACATAAACATTCTTGGTCTTAACATAAGCAATAAATTGTCTTGAAACCTCATATTTCAATGATTGCTAAGGTGGCCTCAAAAAAGTAAATTTCTGTTCAGGTTGCGAGAATTTTTCATCTGCACAGCTGCTCCAGATATATAAGGGCCTTATTCGCCCTTGTATGGAGTACTGTTCTCCCACACGTGCTCCGGCTCCCACCCTTCTAATGAATGGGGTTGAGGTCTAAAGCTGAAGGCTGTAAACTTGTCCTTCTTTCAAACTCTCTTGACCCTTTATCTGCGACGTGACGTTGGCGCACTATCTCTTTTCTATAGGTACCTCGCGGTAGATGCTCGGGGAGTTGGCCGCTCGTATTCCACCTCCATTGCGTCGCCCTCGCAATACAAGGGTGCCATGCTCTCATGAATTTTGCGTTGAAAACCCCAGACTTGTTCGTCTTTGTGCCTCTTTCTTTCCAGCGCTACTTCTGTTCTGTGAACTCCACTTGCCTTTTTCTGTTTTCCAACGCATTGTCTTTCCTCTCTTTAAAGCCCGTCTGCGCTCACCTGAAGGTACTAGGCTGGGGTTCGGGTGGGGTTTTTCATGTTTTATTTTCCGCCCCGCTCGGCCCGTGAGTGGTGGTTAACTGTAAAAAAAAAAAAAAAAAAAAAAAAAAAAAAAATTGTTATTTTGAATTTTCACTTGACATAGACAGAACAAGTTTTTGACAATTGTAAAAGTATCCACTTTAGTCTGAGTTTTTTTGAAATAAAGGTTTATCCTGAACAGCTTCTTTTTAACAATTGCAGCTTAATGTCTGGATGTGAACGTTTTAGACGTCGCATTAATTTAAAGGATCCAGTAGATGTATTGGCCAAGAGTAACCCGTGGTTCGGTAGATTCTTTTAAGCATGATCGAACTGACTGTTTCCCATTAACTGTGTTAACTATTTTAAATCAACAAATGTAAGTACTTTTATCTTCAGGGTGAGTAAAATATTCAAATACATGAGGTGTTTTCGATTTTGGTTTAGTTGGCATGATTTTTCTAAGTATATTAAACTTAATTAATTAAAGTTATCCATAGA
>JABUQX010104406.1:12500-17500 GCA_015478945.1 Trachelipus rathkii | reverse complement strand
TATCTCCACCTAAGGACAACCCTCATCTATCTCCACCTAAGGAACCACCCTCATTAATCTCCACCTTGGGAACCCTCCCAATTTATCTCCACCTAATTCGGTTCCTCGGAGTTATTGGGCCACTTCGCCGGTTTTCACAGCAAGTTATCACCCTCCTTTCTTGAAAATTCAAAATAATAGTATGTGCTATAGGAAAAAAAAATTAAATAACGTAACTAGTTTTATATAAATACAATAAATACAATTTTTTATAATATATTGTATTAAAATTTAATGTAAATTATCAACATCATGTATAACACATTTATATGTATATATATATATATATATATATAATATATTATATTATATATATATATATATATTATATATATTATAATATATATATAATATATAGAGAGAGAGAGAGAGAGAGAGAGAGAGAGAGAGAGAGAGAGACAGATATCCGGTAATTTGTCGGATAATTACAACAGGTTCTTTGAACTTTCGGAAATAATTACAACACATTTTCTATAATAATAATAATAATAATAATAATAATAATAATAATAATAATAATAATAATAATAATAATAATAATAATAATAATAATAATAATAAGAAGAAGAAGAAGAAGAAGAAGAAGAAGAAGAAGAATATTGGGGTCGTAAAAAAAGACTTAATATGGATAAGGAAACATAAAAACCAAAGACATAAATTATACAGAAGAAGTTTACACCGGTAAGAAGAAAATAATAATAATAATAAGAAGAAGAAGAAGAAGAAGAAGAAGAAGAAGAAGAAGAAGAAGAAGAAGAAGAAGAAGTTGGGAGATAGTTTCAAAGATAAAAATGATAGTAAAGTAATGGGAGGACGATACCCTGTCTTCCCTCCCACACTTATCCTTCCCTCCCGTTTCTTCTACCTCAAAAAGGAAAAACAATTGTTTTGAAAACTTTCAAATATAAAAGTCATTTATCTCTAAAACTCCCTCCCCCACTCTCCCCCCCCCCTTAAAAATAGTCTAATGCTAGAACGGCGCTGAGCAATCTATTCCAAAAGCCTAAATCGTTATTCGCAACTGATACAAACATATGTCTTCTCATTTCATTTTGAACATTTGACTTTTTTTTTTTTTTAAAGAACATTTGGCCTTTTTTTTCGAACATTTGACATTTTACGAGACTTTCTGACCTTTTAAAGGGACTTTGTTGGCCATTTTATGATATTTCTACCCTTTTCGACCATTTAGTCCCCTCCCTATTGGTGAGATACGATCCTCCATAAACAGTTATTGCATATTCTGCATTGTTGCAAAAGGCAACTTAAATGCGAATCATACAATTTACACTTACGCCACTGTGACTTTTTATGTTTGTGTATTTGAAGTTATTCAGACTTACGAGGTTCCATCACCTCATTTTTTAAAAGGGCTCTACTTCTCTCACCCTTTAAAAAATTAAAATAATTTTGTCGTCCGCAATTTGGTCATTAAGATGTGTGTGGGTGTGTTTGCAAGCGTTAAGCGTTTGCCATTTTGATTCCACAGTCGTGGTGTGAGTAACCGATTTAATGCAAATTTGAAGTATTTCAGAAGGGGCTTGATCCCCTTTGTACCCCACATAAAAATGCCCTTACCCTCCCTCAATCCATGTTTATTATACACTGCTGGATTTCGATTTATAATGCTTAGTGCCTGTTTTATTTAGTTAAAGGTATTTTAATAATTTGGACAAAGAATTATGAAAACATTAACCATCATTTTCATCGTTGAATATTTGGGGAAATACTATTTTTTATCCAGAATATTTTCAAGCCCGGCAATTATACAAATTTGCGGAATCAATTATTTTATAAGAGGTCTGCAAAATCATCAACGACTCAATATTTGGTCAAAATATATAATAGCCAATTGGAATTTTGCAAGTCAGTGATAGCAAAATTGCTAGACATTTATAGATCTGTATTTACGTTTGACCATATTTAGATTTGACGACTTAGATTTAGATCAGTATTTAGATATGACCATATTAAATATACGTAACATAATAAATACGTTTGACATACGCAATAAATCCTTTCAAAATACGTAAAAATGCTAGTAAGTAATATGAATTTCTCCAAAAGGCGTAAGCAGGTGTTAGGACGAAAATAAATCTCAAGCAAAATGTGTGAGCAAAATATACCAGCGCTTAAATCGCTGAGTAAGCAAAATATACCAACACTTAAAACGCTGAGTAAGCCAAATATACCAGCGCTTAAAACGCTGAGTAAGCAAAATATACCAACGCTTAAAACGCTGAGTAAGCAAAATATACCAGCACTAAAAACGGTGAATGAGTAAAATATACCAGCGCTTAAAACGCTGAGTAAGCAAAATATACCAGCACTTAAAACGCTGAATAAGCCAAATATACCAGCGCTTAAAACGCTGAGTACGCAAAATATACCAGCGCTTAAAACGCCGAGTAAACCAAATATACCAGCGCTTAAAACGCTGAGTAAGCAAAATATACCTGCACTAAAAACGCTGAATGGTAAAATATACCAGCGCTTAAAACGCTGAATGAGCAAAATGTACCAGCGCTTAAAACGCCGAGTACACAAAATATACCTGCGCTAAAAAACGCTGAGTAAGACAATGAGTGCATTTAAAGCACTCATATAGATGGAATAATGTGCTACTCATTGATCTATTCAATTTACCTTTCCTCTCTTCAGAAACGCCGCGTTTTAAACGCTTCTAAAAGAAAGAAAAACTGCTCCTATGAAAAAGTGTAAACATATGCTAGCGAAAATAGGAAAAAATAGGAAGAAATACAATATGGGAGAATGATTGATTATAATAGGAAGAACACAATATGAAAGAATGAAGAAAAATAAGAAGAAATGGATTAAGAGACTGAATGATAATAGCAAAAATACAATAGGAAAGAGAAAAGGAAAATTGGAAGAAACACTTTGAGAGAGAGTGAATGACATAATAGGAAAATCGCAATAGGAGAGAATTAAAGAAAATAGGAAAAAATGCATTAAGAGAGAATGAATGATAATAGAAAAATACGATAGGAAAGAAAGAAAGAAAATAGGAAGAAATGCATTAAGAGAAAATGAATGATAATAAGAATAACACAATAGGAAATAAAGAAAATAGGAAGAAATGCATTAAGAGAGAATTAGTGAACACGTTGAAAATAATTCTGTATTGTACTTGTATTTTATTTAAACGAACTTGAAGCGTGGGTCCAACCGGGTACTAAGGACTTTAGATGTTTAATAGCTTTTTATTTTGCTCTACTCATATAGGAATTGTACGGATGAGGATACTTGAGAACTGTGAGGGAAAGAAAAGTTTACAAATAGCGTGGGAAGCGGGTATCTGCTTCGTGTTGCTTGAGAAGCCGAGCGAAAGTGGCAGTGGGTGGTAAAAATATTATTACTATTATTTCTGAGAGATAATCACTGAATATGGAAAAGTTTAAAATTAAAATGCCTAGGATTGATAATAGTAATTCACTTGTTATTGAACAAACTACGAACTCATTTAGTGGTAGTTCTAGTAATGTTGATTGATAATTAAGTCGTATTGAGGCAATCCTGTTAATGATAACTAAATTTCAGTTAGTGTTGCACTTAGGATATAACGTACCGAAGAGGAAAATTGTCCTGATATTGGAATTACTTAATTGGACCAAATATTAAATATTGGACTAAAGTTCGACTTATCCGAAAACCGATATAAACCACCCAATTATAATTTACGATGTTGTAGAGAGAATGAGGCCCTTCTCTTTATGAATGAGTAGATCTGCACAATTTTTGGCTAGCGTATTCGAAAATATTTGAAAGGACCGTTTTGTAATTGTGTGTCTTATCTAGATCTTCTATCAAAAAAAAATCGTATATTTGGCTCATTTTATCGTCTAAAACTATTTAGAACAATTGTAAGACATGCATTCACATGCTAAATCCCATGTAAATCCAGAATGGCATAAAGATGCCTCAGTAGAAGCAAAGATCTTCAAACGAAAAAATTTAATTAAACATGTTAGTATTTGTAACTGAACAAGAAATGCGATGTGACTGGCACTTATTTAATTTACAAATAAAAATATGCAAAAATTGGCACCTATAATTCTACTTATATTTAGGCACATATGATATCGCTATTCGAGGGGGGTAACACTGCAGATTTACGAAATTTTGGTTGTTTGCTTAATTCAGAGTAAAGCTGGAGATTGTTTTGTGGGAACATTTAAAATACAAGGAGCAAAAGGCCAATACACATCACATATGATTTAGAATTAACTTATATTTTATTTGTGGAAACCGTTGGATATGTAATCAAACTTGTAATGAGTAAACAATTGTGAATATTTCTCCCTTTTAGCAGACGAGATAGCAGACATCCGGGACAGAACAGCTATCGAATTGGCTGTTCGTTTCGTTGCATAAAGATCATGTACGTGAAGATTTCTAGCTTTATTCCTCTTGAAAAAAACTGAAAGCTGAAGATATAGCAAGAGCTATATTGTCTATTACACGAGATACATACAATTTAAATATGAGTAAGCTTCTTGGACTTAGGTTTGATGGGCACTCCACCACTGCTGGCAAAGAAAATAGAGTTCAAAAATTAATAAAGATCAGTACCCTAAAACCAAATTTTTTCATTGTTGTTTCCTTCGTTTAAATTTAGTAATTAATGACATAAATGCTGTTCCAGAATAACGAAACACTGTTGGAATTGTAAAGCAATTCATAAAATTTTTCCGTGAAAGTACGTCACGCAGAAATTTGGGAGCAAATATACCATTGTCATGCGAAACACGATGGTCTACCAAGTATAAATCAATTAGGATATTTTTTGAACATTTTAAAAAACCTTAGAAAACCTCTCATCTGATTCAGGTATAACGCAAGCCACACGAACTGCAGCATGTCAACTTTCATCAGCAGTGGGAAGTCCTACATTTCTCATCTGTTTAATAATTATGACGAAACATAGTTCATATTTGGAG
>JABUQX010104406.1:0-7500 GCA_015478945.1 Trachelipus rathkii | reverse complement strand
TGTGTGTGGTGTAGGTGTGTGTGTGTGTGGTGTAATGTGTGTGTAGGTGTAGTGTGTGTGTGTGTGTTGTGTATGTCCGAGTCAGTCGTGTTCTCCTTTCCTTTCCTTTCATTCGTCTTCCATTCATAGTCCTTTTTTACTCTTTCTCAGATGCACGATTTTTCCCCCATTTTTTGTTTACCTCATTTTTGCATAATGTCTTCTTATATATAAGCGATTATGTTTTTTATTTAAATATTGATTGGGTCTTTGTCTCCAGTTATATATATATATATATATATATATTATAATATATATATTCATTATATTTTATATATATATTATTTATATATATATATATTTATATATAATATATAATATATTATATGATTATTAATATACTATATATATTATTATTTAATAAATAAATTATTATATATATTATATTAAATATATATATATATTATATAAATATATATTATATATATTATATATATATATATATATATATACACCATTATATATAATATATTATATTATATATATTATTATTTATATATATATATATATATATATTATATATATATATTAATATATATATATATATATATACCATATATTATATTAATTTATATATATATATATTATATAATATATATATATTAATATTATATATATTTATATATATATATATATACTATATCTACACAGATATCTACATATATAATCTATTATATTTATATATATATATATATATAAATATATATATATATATATTATATATATATTATTATATATATATATATTATTATTATATATATATATAATATATTATTATATTATATGTATATATATTATATTAATATATTAATATTAGTATATATTTATTATATAATATATATTATACTTATCTATATATATATATATATTATATATATATATAGTATATATATACTATATATATATTATGCAACTCTCGAATATCTTATTGCAAGAACCTCGCTAGAACTGGCTAGTGTTAATGTAATTTAGGAAAAAAGAAGAAATAAGTATAATATATGTGAAATAATAATATATAATAATAATTAATTATAGATTAATAAATAATGAATAAAATATTATGTAATATGAAGTGATAAGTATAGAATAAAATTTTTAATGAGTAAGAATTATATTAATATAGATAAAAATGACAGAAAAAAAAAAAAAAAAAAAGAACAAAGAAAAAACTCTAGTAATAATAGATTATAGTAATAATAAAAGTGATGATAGATAATACTGAAATAATTCATAAATGATATAATATAAGCTGATAGTCATCTCCCTATACATATAATTGTGAGTCTTTAATGATCTTACTCTCTATGTAGTTATGTAAGTTGGAGAATATATATATTGATTTATTAAATTATAATGGGTAGTATATTTATATGTATTAATTCGCCAATTGTATCTTGCAAATTACTCTCAGTTATTTTATATTTTATAGTTATTTTTATTTTTTATGTCCTTGTAGTGTTATTATATTATTATTTATTATTATTATTATTATTATTATTATAAATACTGGTAATAGCTGTTATTAGGTTGATGACGATAGTGGAGCCATCAAATGTGGTAAGAGAGTATAGAACTCGCTGTGATATGAGAGATTGTAGCCTGATCAGGGCTCTTTGCTCTCTCAGAATTCGCGCTAACTAACAGAATGACATACGAGATTGTAATATTATTCAGCCATAACGATATCTTATGTTACAATCACTGTGACAGAGAGTAAAGTTAAACGAGTATTTAACAAGAATGCGGCCGTAGCACGACGCTCATGAGTGAGGTATATGTACGGTGTGGACATTCTTCATTATTATCAATCATCATTCATCGCGCAAGATCAATGTATTATAGTTATAACTCTATCTCTCTCTCTCATAGTTGATTATTATTATTATCAATTATTATATAATTATTATGTACTATATGTATGTGACTTTAGCTAATTTAACTCTGATTTATTTAGATGTTGATTGTATTATTAATATAGGAATGTTTAATAGTGATTATTAATTCATATTAATGTGTATGATTATAGTAATATCTGATTTAGGTGTATAGTGATTAGTCTATGTGAGGAATATGTGTTATGTGATATGGTGATTGTATTTATTGTGATGATGCACGTCTGGTTTATATGACAATGATATACTTCATAGTGATTGATATGATTCATGTGTATTAATGATTATAAGTGGTATCCTCATTAAGTATATTATTATAAGAAATATTACTTTTGATATAATTGTGTGTTATGTGAATGTGATCTATGGATGTGTGTATTTGAGATGACCTATTATTATATATTATTTGAATGTTATTGTAGTTTATTATTGATTATTAGTAGTTATATAGTGAATTATTACTTATTATTATTATTATTATTGATTATTATTATTTTATTATTATTTAGTATTAATTATATATATGTGGTTAAGATTATGAATATTTATTGATTCGTTATCATATTATAAATTGAGGTTATTTTATTTATTCTATGGTATAAAGGCAAATATATTAAGACGGGTCATTGGTTCATTATTTATTATGTATTATTGGAAAGATATGCATAGTTAATGTTATATTAGATTTACAGGCAAGGAACCTAAGCATTATCGATTTAATACTATTAAAATTAACAAATGTTTATAGAACTGTAAATAATAATATAGAAAGGCTCGCAGATTAACGCCGCATGAGAAGAATAATCTGGGTATTAACAATCGATTAGTATAAGCTTATAACTATTTGTAGAAATACATGCTTAACAAATCCGCTAGGATTGAGCCCATGGGCATGCGCAGATGACATGTAATAAATAAGGTTAAGCTAAATGAAAAAGTTATAGATGAAGGACATATAATTTTTGGGAGAAGAATGTATCCAGTGCATATGGGTGCATTCTTAGAGAGAAGATAGTGGATACTCAGTGAGCTAGGTGCACTCAATGGTGTATCACACCTCACTTTCATCTCGACTGTACTATATGCGTGATACTACATGGGCCGTACTCACAAGTTAGGACTCGACATGTGAAGTCACCGAGTAGTATAGTAGACCAGAAGAAGACTCGTGTTGGCGACAATCTGCCAGACTTTAGCAATACATAATGGAGACTTTTACATCCATTTCATCTAACAATATATCTTCCAGGCCTAAAGATATATGACCAGCTTCTTACATAGAGTTGATAAATGAGTATGCACTCCTGAAAGAGGATAGGCGGATAAAATATGTATCCTAGAGAACAACGTGCAGTAATAACGTTTATTGTACTTAGTCGAAATTTTACTTGATTCAACCAAAGCTAGCGCCGTAGTAGCTTATCGAATAAATGGTCTGGAGAAAATTGAGTAGGACATACTCATTAAACCCTCGCAGCCTTAGCTGTAGACTGAGAGAAAAGCACTCAAGAGACTGAGTAGATGACTCGAGGCGGCTAGATGTTACAAAAGCTGCGCGAATACGCAGAAATATATATACACTCGATATTACACAAATTACTTTTGATTAGAAGATAGCAATAAGACATTATGATCGGACTGAAATATCTTAGAACTATTACAATTTAACTCAAGGAATGAAGGACATTCAGAAGGCTTGAACTGACGGTGTGTACATCTAGTACTGTTAATACCTCTTAAGTATTATTATTATATTTATATGAAAGTATATAATGTTGGAAGTAATATACCATCTATCAGTATTATGATAAGTAATTATATCATTCAATATATCTGTTCTATTAATTCATTATTAATATATCGTGATATGATTATTAAGTGTTTATTAATGTATCTATATTTATGTGTCCTCTGTATGTGGTTATATATTATTATTATATAATTATTATTTTATTATTAAGTTGATTATAGATTTATTATTTATGTTTAGTTTGAGTTGGTTTAGTAAATTATTTATTATGAGATAGTATTATTCTTAGTTGTATAAATAATATGTATATATTTATGTAAGTATAATTATATTGATTGATTATTTATGTTATATCGAGTTGATTCAATTATGTTGGATATATATATATATTTAGTTACTTTGATTCTTTGTTCTATGGTTCATCTCTCATTATCGGTTTATTTTTATTATAATTTTAGTTAAAATATATTTGCGCTGTAATTTAAAATGTTATTGAAAACAATAAAACTCAATATTTGATCGACTTTATAAAGATTCATTATTTTTAGAGTGGATAATATTTGTTAAGAATCTATTATTTATTATTCTGTTATCATATTTTATTATTAGAATCAGTGTATTATTATAATTTTATAATTAATGATTGATGATAATTTGTGATTAATTTTATATAGATTATAGTATCGATGTGATTTTGCCATTATATTATTCACTAGAAGTCCTATATCTGAATATAGACTAGTACTTCATTATTATATATTAAGTATATATTTATGTATATTATTATAATAATTATTGTACTCTAATTAATTTATATGGTATAGTCAGGAACAGATGATAATGTGATTTTAGTAGAAGTGGAGTTTGTATTGTTTTAGTGAAAATCTTGATAGTAGTTTAGTTTACTAGGTGATTGAATTGTTATATGATTTATCTTATGTATATGCTGATATTTATCTTTGTTTACTATTTATCTGCGATATGTATTGTTATATTTTAATTATATTATGAGTTATATTATTGCATTATTAGAGTAGATATGTAGTGTGTATATGCAATTAATCTAGTGTTAGATTATTATGTCACTTTAATGTATGATATATTATTATGTCTCTCAGTTATTGTTAATATAGTTATATCTATAGGTATATTGCATCTCTATTAAGACTCTCTGCAATGATTGTATTATTAAGTTAATAGCGTATTTTGGATGTAATGTATTATTGTACTGTAATTAGATCAAATAATGTATTAGGTTTACTCTATGAGTGTAATTATGATATTATTACATGATATTGAATTTAATTAAGTGTATATATATATTTGTGTGTTATTGTTTGCAGTTAATGTCAGATTTGCTATTGGCTATATATATAGTAATTATATAATCTGATTATTGTAGTGTGTGAATATATGTATAGGTATATTATCATTATGGTATCATATTATTATTATTATTATTAATTATTATTATTATTATATTATTATTATATTATTATTATTTTATATTGATTCTATGTTATATAATTGCATTAAGATTATTATTATATGTGTATATTGTAGGATGTATTATTATGGTGTAACGTAGGTTATTATTGATGAATATTTCAAGTGTGTTTATGTGCATAGTGATTATGATCGAAGTATGTAATAATGAGTTTTAGTATTGATTATATGGAACATTTTTGGGGATTAATTTGAATATTCTCACATGATTTTTATTGTGAATTAATAGTTTATTTATTATTAACCTCTGATGATCTATTATATAGAGTGATATGGACAGGATTGATATTCACTCTCAAATATATTTTATAAATATATATTATATAATTATTATTTAAATGCTATTTATAGGTCATCATTGAGTACTGATTTATATTGTTATTATATATGTTGATTATATTTATTGTTATAAATGTTTTGTGATATCTAATTTGATTAATTATTATTATTAGTTTGATTAATCATAAATATATATAATAATAATATAAAAGTGATTATAATTAAGTTCCATATGATCTCTCTATATATATTGACGTGTGTTTATTTATGTTGCTATATATTTATTATCTTTACTCCATTCTTATTATAGTAGAGTTCTTATACTTTCAGTCTATGAGTTACCATAATTAATTAGATTATTATTAGTTGATCTGATATGCTATTATGGTTGATTATTTGTGATATATTTAAATAAACTTTGATGTTATTATATTGTGATGAATATTCCTGTTTTTGATGTAATTAAATACTAGATGTTTAATTGAATAGTTATTAGTTATTATTTCCATGTATTATATAATGATATAGTGTTATTCAGGGTCTACTTGATGATTAAATTATATAATTTGGTTATTATTATTATATATATGGTAAATTGTGAGTGTGATTATTATATATTGTGTATTATTTGATATGATCAATAATCAAATCGGTCTGTATTCATCAAAAATAATGTACTAGTGTATTATTTATTTAGTATAGTGCAACTCTATGTTCTCAGTGTGTGATATAATTATGACGTGAGTGTATATATGAGTTATTATGGTAATGGGTAATTTAATTTATGTGTATCAATTTAAGTCTTGTACATTTAATTATACTATCAGTAAAGATGTGTCTCTCATTAGACTTGATTATATATATTAGGTAAATTATTATATTAGTGTGATTATGGATAATCCGAAATTCTTAATTTGTTAATGGTAACTTTAATATGTTTATGTGTGTTTAATGTCTCAATTTCTGTGTGAGTTATCTCGTAGTAGTCACTCTTAGCACTAGATGTCACCCTCGCGTAGAGATGTGCCAGAGCTCGCTTGATGCGATCTGCGCTGCAGTGTCTTGGAATCCGACCTCGTATATATTTGACGTTATATATGCTTGACATCAGATGAATTATGAGATACTCAGTATCGCTCAAAAAGTCTATTTCTATATTCACAATGAATTTTCTGTTACTATACTTATGTACGTCTCATTCTGATAGTATATATACGTAACAGCATTGTATTCCGTATTTATACCTTTGATTTCTCTCTGTATATATTACTTATATTATAAAAAATATTATTTTCTTTAAAATAGAGTTAATTTTATAATATTTTTCTTTTATGTATATTTATACTATTTTAATATATATAAATCTCGTTTCTCTTTATAGAAAGTCAGTATTAATATATAATATATTATTATTAATTTACATATTTATAAATTTTCCTCATAACCCGTTATATAATGATCTATTTTTTTATTTTTATACTACGTTTTTCTTTATATTATACAGGATAATTCATATCTTTTTATATTTATATTTTGATAATTTATATAATGTAAATTGTAAATTATATATATTCTAATTTTTTTCATTAATATACTTCGTTCTACGTTTATTAGTAATATTTAACTATTAGTAATATAATTATATATTTATATTTTACCTATATTTTTAATCAGCTTTTGCTACCATTTTTTAATAAATTTATGTATATATATTTATTATTAAATTCTCGTTTCTTTTTGCAATAACGTAAACTATTATATATATTCTGTATTATTGTTATCAGTTTAAGTGACGATAAAAAAATTTATAATTTTTATTCATTTTTGTTTGATCTAATTTTCCTTTGAGTTTTTACATATTTGCTCAAATGCTATGGTATATCAATTATTATATAAAAATTATATTTATCTATTTTAAAACGTCACAATTTTTACATTTTATAATTTCTTTTATTCATATATATTTTATTACTATTTACTATTTTTATATATTTTGCAAGTAGATAAACTTTTAGTAAATCTTTCTCTTATAAG
>JABUQX010104404.1:12500-29494 GCA_015478945.1 Trachelipus rathkii | reverse complement strand
GATAATAAAAACTTTACTAAATAATATAAATTTAATAATCATTAACTTACAATGTTTATATATATAATAGAGATATATTATATTATATAATATATATATATATATATTATATATATATATATATATATATATATATATAATATATACTAGATATCTATATATATATATATAATAAGTATATATATAAATAACATTAATAAATATACAAGAGTGTTAAATATATATTTACATATGGTTTATATATATTAGGTTAACATAAATTATAAATACAGGAATATTATTTATATATATAACACTTCAACATGATGTTTATAACTATTTTATTATAAAATTTCTCTTTTAATATCTTGCAAAATATTGCGCAATAGTAATATCTTTATTATCGATGATATAGTTTCGTGTCGCAGTAATACCTTCAGTTAACACATACGTAAAAAGTTCCCGCTCAGATATCATAGTATATTTACATTCGGGGTCACCTGCATAAATACTTTCTTGCCATTGTTTTCTAAGTAGATAAATGAATTTCTGTACGTCTTTAGAACTTAGGAAGCGATCGATGACGCGCGTAGGATCATCGATGCAGGGTTTTCTTAAATGCGCAGTTATTTTGGCTATAACTGTAATGAATTACAGGTTACTATTATATAACATTATGGTCTTCATTCATCTGCATTTAACAGTCGGCTACTACCATCTAACATATTAGTCAGCTGCGCTTGAGGCTGAAATGTGAGAATCCATATGACTGTAGTTCAAATACGGACTTGTTTCATTATTCGTCTCCCAGTAATCTAACTTCCAAACTGATTTATGTTTTGGCTGTGTATAAAATGCTAGAGTAAGTTGCTTCTCGTTTTCTTCAAACAGGCTAATAACTGTTTCGGTCCTGTTTAAAAGCTGAGCTTGGTTAAAAGTATTCTGTAAGCCACTTCAGTGATTACATATACAAAGGAATTCATCTGGACTCATGAAAATACGCTTTGTATTATAACATGGTGAATGGGTAGCAAACTTGAAAAATTTTGTTGTTGCTGGTTTTCTTTTAATTAAGAATAAATTCCGTCCTTCCTGGGGTCTTGATTTCCCACTGGACAATTGTCTTGTATTGAGGTTTACCTGTTAAGGTGAATCGGATGAGATATACACTTAGTGAAAAGTAGAACACTTTTATTACAAAGCAGAGAACTTGTGCACAGCTTTAACAGCCAAAACGAGTATGATTTTTAAAATGAAGTTTGGTCTAAAACATTCGCACTGCTTTCAAATTAATTTCATTGCAATCAGAGGTAAGGATCAGGATATGAAAAACAATGTTTTTTCCATACCTTAAAAACCAAAAAGCGATAAAATATTCTCGACAATCACATACGAGGTCATATAGAAAATAAGGATTATACCGTCCACTCACAAGAAAGGTAAACATTTCCTTCTTACCTGCTCAAAGGATCTTACCGACCAGCATGTTTCAGTTTGAAAATATATTTATTAAAAATAAATATAAATACATTGAAATTCTCGGTTCTTGTCTATACTGGAATTACCTTTTTGACCCTGGTGTTAGGCTTAAAGCTAGCTGGTGATACAAAAAGGCGTTATCCTAAATTTAGGCTAAATTTAGGCCTAAACGTAAGATTATCACCACATTTTACAGAAATAAGTCAGTTTGAAATATATTTTGAGCTGAGGTATTAGGCCTAAATCGCCACGGGGTACAAAAAAGATTATCCTAAATTTAGGCTAAAAGTAGATTAGTGTCAACACATTTTAAGAGCAGGTCGAGAGAGGTCAGTTTCGCGTAATCTAAGTAGACGAGTGCGGGTTGTGGTGGGTTTATCTCGTGTTGGATTGTCGAATTACACTAGATAATAATATGAAAGAATCCAAATTATTGAAAAAAACTTTGAAATATTTTTAAGTTAACATCGAGCGAATAAATATAAATGTAAGTGAATATTGTTATTTTTAAATAAAAAACTATTTAGAAGAATTGAAAATAAATACATGTTATGTTAGCAAGAGAAGATATTCTATTTGTGATTTTTAAACTTATTACATGGCTAAAGATGATGTAAAGCATAGTAAAGTCAATAGAACAAAACGTGTCATAGGCTTGGTGTAGAGGGTTGCTAGGGGCTTGCCCTACTGATTTACTGGTGTTTATTGCTTTAAGGTACGTAAAATATATATGTTTTTAATAAAATTCATAAAAGTTTTAGTAAAAAGTAATTTGAAAATTTTATATTATAAAATTTATAAAACAAAATGGATTAAAGTTCTGCATTTATTCTTCTTCATAGATTTAGATTCATCTCTTATAGAAGTTTGAAGGAAACTTTGAAATAATTTATAGATTATAATTGAATGAGTAATATCAAATGTACGTATTTAATTAAAACATAAAAATGTTTCACATAAGATATATACGGTTATGTTCCATACAAAAGAACATTATTCGATACTGTTTAAACGGGGTGGCGTGCGTGTGTGTAAGTAAATCTGTGTGGTGTAGCTGTTATTATACATGGTGTGTGTGTGTGTGCTGTGTGATTGTATGTTGTGTGTGTGTGTGTTAATTGAATAAATAAAATAGGCCTGAAGTAAATAGCCCTAAGTATAATAATATTAAAAAAATAAGCAACTAATATAGTAAAATATTAAACTAAATATAGATAAGAATAAAAGGAATAAGAAATAAAAATAAAATAAAAACAAGAAAAATAAGAAGTATTAAAACAAAATGAAAAATTAAAACAAAACATAATGAGAAATGAATGACATGAAAAGAATAACGCAGTAAAACATATGAGTTAAAGCTAAAACATGAGTTAAAGCAGTAAAAACTTATGAGTTAAAGCAGCTGTAAAACATGACGTCAAAGCAGTAAAAAACATATGAGTTAAAAGCCGAGTAAACAACATGAGTGAAAGCAAGTAAAAAACATATGAGTTAAAGCAGTAAAGCCAGTGTAAACAAAAGATAACTAATCCCCTTGTGACTATGTAACACCTCTTTATTTACTGATTGTAGCTGCGTTTTAGGTATGTAATGTTAATAAATTATATGGGTTAGAGCGGTAGGATAAATTATTAGTTAAAGCAGTAAAACAGTAAAACAACAAGCATACTAAAATCCCCCCTTTTGCTATTGTAACACCTCTAGTTCGATTTAACTGATTTTATGCTTTAACGATGTAATGTCTAAAAAATATTGAGTTAAAGCGACGTAAAACAATATGAGTTAAAGCAGAGTCAAAACAGCTAAAAACGAAATCTGAAGTAGAAAAAACGAAAAAAACCAAAAAAAAAAAAAAAAAAAAGAAAAAAAAAAAAAAAAAAAAAAAAAAAAAAAAAAAATAGACACCACACCAAAAAAATCACAACCAACAAATAAAAAAAAAAAAAAAAAAAAAAAAAAAAAAAAAAAAAAAAAACATAAAAAAAATAAAAACAAAAAAAAAAAAAAAAAAAGACAACACCACACAAAACAAAAAAAAAAGAGAAAAAAACATATGAAAAAATAAAAGCAAAAAAAAAAAAAAAAAAAAAAAAAAAAAAAAAAAAAAAAAAAATAAAAAAAAAAAAAAAAAAAAAAAAAAAAAAAAAAAAATAAATAACAAAAAAAAAAAAAAAAAAAGAAATAAAAATAAAAAAAACAAAAAAAAAAAAAAAAAAAAAAAAAAAAAAAAAAGAGATAGATGAAAAAAAAAAATAAAAAAAAAAACAATAAAAAATAAAAAAAAATAAACAAACAAAAACAAAAAAAAAAAAAAGGAAAATACAAAAAAAAAAAAAAAAAATAAAATACAAAAAAAAAAAAAAAAAAAAAAGAAAAAAAAAAAAAAAAAAAAAAAAAAAAAAAAAAAAAAAAAAAAAAAAAAAAAAAAAAAAAAAAAAAAAAAAAAAAAAAAAAATCATAAAGACAGAAAAGGATAAAGAAAATGCTAGTTCCCTTGTTCCAATTTCTTTACTTCTCTAAGGCTATTTGAAATTTACTTAAAATTGTTGCAAATAAAATATTAATGGTAATGTTTTAAAATGAATATGTTCAAAGCAGAAAAGCAGTACAAAACATGTCCTTAAAGCAGTAAGCCAGTAAACAATAAGCATTACTAATTCCCCTTAGACGTTGCTAGTAACACCTCTACGTTGGAGCTTGTCTGAGTTTTACTAGCTTTAAGGTATGTAATGTTTAGATAAATGATGTGAGTTAAAGGCAGTAAACATATGATTTAGCAGTAAAAACAGTAAAACAAAAAGCATACTAATCCCTATAGGGTTGTTAGGTAACACCTCTATTGATGTACTGATTTACTGCTTTTAGGCACCGTGTAATGTTAATGTTTATAATAAGGGATTTTCGACCATTGTTTGAGATGCTAATAAAATGGTTTAGTATATCTAGACACTCTGGTTTTTTTTCATCTTCTTACCATACAATTTTTAAAAATTTATAAATTAAAAGTGTATATAGTAACAAAAGTTATAAAAAGACTCCTGTCTGTTTCTCTTACAGCTTTTAGGTTCGATTTGACAAGTGTCTAATTTTTCATAAATAAGCGAAATCTCATTTAAAAAAATAAAAACCAACATAGAATAGCTCGTAGGTATTTATATATATTTTCATTCTGCGCGGGAATTATCTCTCCTGCGGGCGCATCCGTTGCGGGCGGGTACGCGGAAGTATTGCGCCCTGCAGGCGGCGACGCTCGCGGCATAGGGAACGCGGAAATATTTTGCCCCGCGGGCGCTCGCGGCGGGCGGAAACGCGGGTTCGTCGCACCTGCGGTTGCGGGTTGGCTGCCTTTGCGGCTAGATAAAGGTGGGCGTACATTTGCTGAGCCCTGGTGGTTGCGTTATGAGAACTAGGCGAAACATCATATATAACTCTTTCTCTTATTTTGATGACTAGGGTAGAGTTATAGCCATCAAAGATTGATTTCATCAAAGATGAATTATCAATATAGATGGTATCAAGATAGGTGTCATCAAAGATGAAGTCATCAAAGATGAACCTTCAAAGGTTGAGGCATCAATTGCTGAGGCATCAAAGCTGGGCTATCAAAGTTGAGGCATCAAAATATCGCGTGTGAGTGTAAAGGTAAGTGTATCTGTGTGTGTTGTGATGTGTTAAGTGTATATGCGTTAATGTAAGTGTTATGGAGAGTGTAAGCTGCTTATAAGGTCATAGTGTTGTATAATTGTGTCAAGTGAATGTGCGTTAAGTGTTTTATTAGTGAATGGTGCTAAGTGTGTGTGCAAGTAATAGTATATAGGCTTGTATAAGTATTAGAAAAAGACTAACTCATAGTAGGAAAGCATCCTAGCAGCTTGTATTACACCAATCGATTCCTCATACCTTATAACCTAACGGGGTAGATACCCATTTAGCTATTATAAGGCTCAGGGAAGGGCTAGAAAAAGGATTGAAAAAAGTTGCACTCAGTTGGCACTATATGTGGCACTCACTTGGCACTATGTGGCACTCACTTACTCACTTGCACTATTTGGCACTCACTTTGCACTCATCTAAACTCATTAGAATAATCATAGAATCACTAATAGAATCATCACTCCAGATACTTTCTTACGGTGATTGGAACATCAAAGCCCATCAAGAAAAGCGACAGGTCAAAAAAAGTACAATGCAAAAATTGTACCCTGGAATACATATAGGGTGACCGAAAAAATTGGTTTCTCAAAATTTGCCCCATGGAGACCAAAGGGTTGGCCGGAAAATTAGGGCTGCCGAAAATTAGGGATGGCAAATGAATTAAGGGTTGGGCCAAAATTGACCATGGAAGAACCAAAGGGTTGGTAGTGTTGTTTGTACTGTGTGTATAAGGTGTAAATGTATAGTGTCTAGGGTTAAATGTAAGTTGTCATAGTGAATGTTTTGACATTGTGGTGTGCATGTGTGTGTGTGTGTGGTGTGTGTGTGTGAGTGATAAGCATGCGGGGGTGTAAATCTGTGTGTAAAGTAAATCTGTGTGTGAGTGATAAAGTAAATCTGTTGGTGTGTAAGGTAAATCTGTATTGTTAAGTTAAAATCTGTAGTGAGGTAAGTAAACTGTGTGGTGAGTGATTTGTAAGTAAATCTGTGTGTGAGTGTAAGTAAAGCTGCGTGTGTAAGTAAATCTGTGTGTGAGTTGTAAGTAAATCTGTGTGTGTGTGTGTGCGTGTGTGCTGAAGAATATGAGTTACTGATAGAAATAGGCATAGAAGTAAATAGCCCTAAGGGTAATAATAGAATAAAAATCAAAATAATAATAATAAATAAATAAAAGGTAAAATAATAAAAATTAAAATTAAAAGAAGAAAAAGAAGAATAAAAAATAAAATGTAAAAGAATAAAAATAAAAGCATTAAAACTCAAATAAAAAATATAAAAAGAAACATAATGTTAATAAACATATTAGAGTTAAAGCAGTAAAAACATACGAGTTAAAGCAGGTTTCAATGAAGTTAAGAGCAGATAAAAAAGGTGATTATTATGTTCTAAATGGTATAAAGTAGTAAAACGATATGGTTAAAGCAAGTTAAAACATGAGTTAAAGCAGTAAGAAACATATGAGATTAAAGCGTTAAAGCAGACGAAAACAAAAGCATTTACTTAATCCTTTGGTGCTACTGGGTAACACCTCTATGTGATTATGAGTAATTTACTGCTCTTAAGGTATGTAATGTTAATAAATATATTGAAAGTTAAAGCAGTAAGACATATGAGTTAAAGCAATATAAAACAGTAAAACAAAAAGCACATCACTCAATCCCTTGTCTGCTAGTGTAACACCTCTATGAGTTTACTGAACCCAGTTTTACAGGCTAAGGCATATGTAATGTAATAGAATATAATGAGTTAAAGCAGTAAAACCAAAGCTTATAGTGTAAGAAACAGTTAAAACAAAGCATACTAACCCCCTTGTTGCTATGTAACACCTACTATTGATTACTGATTTACAGCTTTAAGGTAGTAATGTTAATAAATATGTGAGTTAAAGCAGTAATAAAACATATGAGTTAAGCAGTAAAAGCAGTAAAACAAAAAGCATACTAATCCCTTGGTGCTATGTAACACCACCGATTTACTGATGTTACTGATTTACTGCTTTAAGGTATGTAATGTTTAATTAAATATGTGAGTTGAAACGCCAGTAAAGAACATATGAGTCTAAAGCAGTAAAAACAGTAAAACAAACAGCATACTAATCTTCTTAGTGTTAGGTAGGGGTTGACGGTTTGTTTAGCTGATTTACTGCTTTAAGGCCAGTTTAATTTAATGTTTAATAAAATAACTTTACAATTGTAGTAAAATAAAATGTTATATATCAGGACACTCTGGGTTTTTCTTTCTTACATACAATTTTTTCAAACAATCTTATAAATTAAAAAGTATTAAGTAAAAAATATAAAAGATGTCTGCATCAGCTAGAGAGTTACCTCACCAGTCCTTCTACTCTGTTGTTCGTGAAATGTTTTAATAAAAATTGTTTAAGTATGAAATAAAACTGAATGACTCGTACATATTATATAATTTTTCTAGTCGCGCGGGGAATATTTGCTCCTTCAGGCGCAAGCGGGCTTGGCGGCCATTGTATCGCGGAAATATTGCCGCTCTGCAGGCGCAGCGCTGCGGGGCTGGTAACGCGGACCGTCTGTGGTCACCGGCGGAAATATTGCGCCGTGTCAGGTGCGCTCCGGCTGTGGCGGGAAACCGCGGTGTGGTCGCTATCCTGCGTGGTGCGGATGCCGAGTTGTTAGTTGGCTGCCCTTTGCGTTCGTGGGTGGGCCTACAGGTGCTGAGCCCGTGGTGGTTAGCTTCATGTATGATTGGGTGGAACAGATCGGTATCCAATACTGTTAACTCTGCTTCTTTATGTTTAGGGAGAGAGTGAGCCATTCGAAGATGGATTCTGATCAAAGTCTTAGATCAGTGCTCCTATATAGATTTTTATCAAGACAGTTATGCGTCCTCAAAGATGAGTCATCAAAGAATGAACCTTCCAAAGTTGAGGGGCATCAATAGTTCGATGACTATATGCTTGGAGGCCTAAGTCAAAGATGTTTGCAGGCATTCAAGAAGATGTAGTGTCGAGTTTGCGGGTGCTAGTTGTATGCAGTGTAATTGGTTGATTCTGTGGGTGGGGTAATGTTGCTGTTGTGAGTGTAAGCTTGTATATGAGTTGAATGTAAGTGTCTATGGAGAGTGTAGAAGTGCTTATAAGTGTCACATAGTGTGTTTATTAAGTTGTGATAGTGAGATTGGTGCGTATAAGTGTTAATAGTGTATGTGTGTAGGTGTGTGCAAGTAAATCTGTTATAGAGGCTATAAGTGATAGAAAAGAAGACTGAACTGCATAGTTGAGGGAAGCATACGGCTAGGCAGGCTGAAGCGATGTTAATGATACGATGCCAATCGATTCCTGGCTATACCTATGATAAACCTAGTGCGGTAATACCGCATATATAGGCTATTCTAGCTTCAGGGGGGGGGAGAATAGGAGGGGGTGGAGGTCGTAGAAAGGCTTGAAAGAAATGTGGCACTCAGGTTGGCACTAGTTTGGCACTCACGGTTGTGCTGTGTGTAGCTAGTGGCTGCTACTGTCACTGGGCACTCAATTGAATTGGGCACTGCACTTTGGGCTACTTCATGGCTAATACTCATAGAATAATCATAGAACACTAAGTGAGGGAACATCATTCTAGATTCTTCTTGTACGGGTGATTGGGGAACCATTCAAAAGCCTATTCAAAAAAGCACAAGGTTCAAAAGAAGTTACAATGCCAAAAATTGTACCTGGGAATACAAAAGGGGCGTTTGCGACGACAAAAATTTGGTTTTCTCGTTATTAAATTTTATGCTCCACATGGGGAAGACCAGTTAAGCGGTTTGGCCGAAAAATTTGAGGTTGCATTGCCGAGAAAATTTAGGGATGGCAAAAATATATATTAGGGTGGGCCAAAATTGTACCATGGTAAGACCAAAGCGTGCTTGGTAGTGTGTTATGTATGTTCGTGGATGTATTATAGTTGTGAAATTGTAAGTGTCTAGGGGTAAATGTAAGTGTCATAATGTGAAATGTGTTGTATAATGGTGTGTGTGTGTGTGTGGGTGATGTCGTGTGTGTTACTGCTGTTTTGTGTGTGTGATAGGGTTGTTGTGTAGTGTATGTACCGTGTGACGCTAGTAAAGTAAATCTCGTTGTGTGAGTGTAAGTAAAATCTGTGTGTTTTGTAAGTAATCTGTACTGTGTAAGGTTTATAAAGCGTGTGTGAGTGTAAGTAATCTGTGTGTGTGTAAGTAGTAATCTGTGTGTGGAGTGTTATAGTAAAGTCTGTTTCGTTTGTCGAGCTGTATAAGCGTAAGATCTGCTGTGTGTGATATAGTAAAGTATGCTGTTGTGTTGTGTAGTGTAAGTAAATCTGTGGTGTGTGCGTGTGTGTGTGTTGTGTGTGTGAGTGGGCTGTGTGTGGTTGTTGTGCTGTGTGTGTGGGTGTGCGGGTGTGTGTGTATGTTAGGATAGTTCCATACATGCGTTCAAGTTGGGAACGAAATATGTGACGTGGGACACGAGTGGCCAAAATATTAGCGTGGGCCAAAATTGACTCATGGTATCTGGCAAGCTTTGGAGAAAAGGTCAATGACAAAAAAGGGTAAAGACATCAAAAAAGGGTTTGGGGCTAAGCCCCTAAAAGGGTGGCCAAAAAATTAGGGTGGCCAAAATTGACCCATGCAGACCAAAGGTTTGTCGAAAAAACGATTAGAGGTGGGGGTTTTTTTTAAACCGGACAACGGTTGCTTACGCAACCGTTTGGCGCAACCCTTCTTCGAAGGTTGCAAAAAATATTAGGGTTGCCGAAAAAATTAGGTTTTGTGTTGCCAAAACAATTTAGGTAGTGCCAAAAAATTGGACCGTTCTCAAAAAATGTATGGGTTGCCCAAAAAAGGTCAAGGCCCAAAAAGGTCGAAGGGTCATGGTAAAATTCAGAGCTTCTCAAAAAAAGTTGGTTCGCGCGTCAAAAAAGGTCAAAAAGGTCAAGGCAGGTACCGTAGTCCAATACCGCGGCCCTACTACTAACTGAAATAGTTTTTAAGAAATAAATTCGTTATTATTAAGTACTATTCACATTCTAATTGCATCTCAATTAATTTCATTATATTTTAACCTAATAACTAAAATACCTTTTCTCTGTTTCTCCATTCCTTATATCTCTCTCAGAGAATATTAGAACCGTATTAAACAAGTTCGAACCGATGCAGAGGCGCGACTTCTTCTCGCCATTCTCCTCTATTCTGGCACTCCTGAGAGAGCCGTGTGAGTGAATACAGATTTTGAAATGATTTTTGTATTACTATTGTCACCACACAGATATGTTGTAGAGTCTATCACAGAAAGTCGTCTAGGTAGAAAATAAAATTGTGAGTTGAAGACTTGTTAATTAGATAATCTTACGGACTGAAGTATATAACAGGATTTAGTTCTTTTATATAATTCGCATGAGGCATTCCAAACATAGTTGTTATATATAATTGAAAAGTATTATTTGTTTTAAGCGACAGAATTGGATCTGACCTGTAAGTTCTAATTTTTTTGAGAGCAAACTTGGTAATAACAAGTTGGATCTTTGCTTTGAGTATTATTAGTGATATATATTTATTTATGTTTATTCTATACTATATTTATATGAGTAGTAGGGATAAGGTGTTGATTACTATATTATATATTTACTATTATGAGTATTAAATTAATTTACATATTTAATTATTTATTATATATATTTATATTTTATATATTTTATATGAGTTTATATATTATCTATTATATATTATCTTAGTGATTTGTATGTATATATATATTATTATGTATATTTATATAGCTTGCGGGTTATAATTTATATTAAACTATACCTATATATATATATATAAGCTAAATATTATTTATATATATCATTGTATTATATATTTATATTAATATATATATTTTTTCTAATATTATTATATATCAAGCTTTATTAGATAACTGATATAGAAAATCCCGTAAACATAACTCAATTTTAAGATATACTATATAGTCATGATTCCAATGTGATATTTAAGAACACACACTACTTTTAAAGATGTATTAAATTTTATAATATGCTCTATTAAAATTTTAGGTTATATATTATATATTATAAGTTATATTAAATTTTTATAATGATTACAAAATTTATTAAAATAATTAATTTAACTAC
The DNA here is from genome assembly GCA_015478945.1 of Trachelipus rathkii. Taxonomy (NCBI): domain Eukaryota; kingdom Metazoa; phylum Arthropoda; class Malacostraca; order Isopoda; family Trachelipodidae; genus Trachelipus; species Trachelipus rathkii. The sequence goes on along the minus strand of JABUQX010104404.1, from coordinate 18,260 downwards.
TCCTACATTTTAGTCCAAAAAAAGAATTTTTTTTTATCACCGTTGACAAAAAATTGAGTAAATTAAATTATTTATCTCATATGCATTATTTTAATTATTAAAAATTATTAAGAAATAAGTATTATATTCTATAATTATCCAATCATATTATAAATTTCGATTCTTGAAACTAATGTAGCATGATAATTACATAGAAATATAAAACAAATTATTGAATATATATAAATTTCATTACAGAAAGAATATAATTTAAGACACCTAAAACTCAATAAATTCTTAGTTTTTTACTGCTTATTACGGATAAATTGCCGAGTTCAATGAAACACAATGTTTCTAATATTGAAAATTCCGTTAAAAAACTCATTATTATAGAATTACAAAATTACATTTAAATTTGCTTGCATCAAAATTATATAAGAATATATATATATACGTTAAGAAAAAATAATAATAATAATGGTAAAAATTTAGAAAAAGCTAATTTTTATAAGTAATAGATATTCAAAACTTATTAATATTAAGCAGTATAAATTCAGAATGAAATAAAATATATAAATCAAATATTGAAAAATAGATTCATTAAAGCTATATTTCAGACTGTCAAAATATCTATTTAATATAAATCGTATTATTTTCGCTTCTGAAATTAAGCATTCAATGATTAACTACATAATATATTTTATTCAAATGTGCCTAATTCAGTAAAATCTAATTTATCTAATTGAAATCTCATAAATAATTTCATAAATGTAAAAAGTATTGAAAATAATGTTACTCTGCCGGGGGAAGCTTGGATCTACAAATTTAAGAAATAATCGTAACTAATATAGATATAAATTATTATTTAACAAATTGTCAATAAAATTATCTATTGGTATAAATAAAAAAAAATATTTAAATTTGTAAAACGTTTAATCCCTAAAACTGTAATAAATTCATTTTCTTTTTTTTTTAATTCCATTTGTAATAAAACACTATTTGTTCAGAAGGTGAAAATTTCGTAAATAATTTTAATTTAAGAATAAAAAATATATTTCTAATGTTAAATTAGAAAAAAACGTACTCTTTTAAAAATCCTTAAATTTTAATACAGAATTTTAAGAAAAAACTCATCACCTTAACCGATTCTAATTTTAATTAAAAATTTTTATTAAAAGCAAATAAAAAACAAATATTGAAATCTCATTAAAAAAACTCAATATTCTAAGACACCTAAAACTATTAAAACATGGTTTTCTTGCTTCTGAAAATGCATACAAGAAAACAAAAATTTTTTCAATGACCTGAAAACTTCATTAAAAGCTTAACTCTAAGAATTATAAATTTATTTCATGTGTTGAAATTAAGAAACAAGAAACATTTAAAAGGAACATTGTTGTTAAATTTAAAATTAAAGAAATCAAAAAAAAAATATTAAATTTTGATAAACTAAATTAAAAGTAATAATATATATTGGATTTTAAAAAAATAAATGAAATTATCTCAAAACGTCGAATTAAGACACCTAAAACTATTAATAAATCTTATTTCTGTTTTCCTGAAATTGCATTTGTATGAAACACATTATTTAATTAACTGAAAATTCTGTTAAAACTAATTTAGATTTACAAAATAATTTCTTATGTTGAAATTTATTAAAAATCGTACTTTAAGAATAATAAATTTTAATTTGAAAATTTAAAAAAAAAACATAATTTTAAGAGATTAAAAATTAATTTAAGCACGGTTTTCGATTGGTAATGAAAAGTTAGTTTATAAAAACAAATATGAGATGCTATTAATAGGCTAAGTAAAGTCAGTTGAACCTATTAATAAATCTTACCTAAATTCATGAAATTATATTAAAATGAAAAAAATTATTTTTCATACGTCATAATTCTTAAAAACGTAATGAAGCAGTACGAATAATATTCTACGTCATAAATTTGAAAAACAGGTCTACTTCTAAAATCCATTAAATTTTAATTTTTAAAATTTAAGAAAAAGCTTTATTTTAGTTAAAATTTTTATTAAACAGTTTCATATAATAAATAAATATTTGCGTATTTAAAAATAAATATGAAATCATTAAAAAACGTAATTAAAACATCCTAAGGTTAGTTGAGAAGTAAATGTTCTGCTTTCACATCCTATTTCAAATAAAATTAGTAAAAATTTAATTTAAAATTTACAGAATGATTTAAGTGTTAAATTTATGAAAAATCATTTAAGATCCGAATAAATTAAGTAAAATTAAGGAAAAGAATGGCGCGAGAAATTTTAAGAAGTAAATTTTATATTTTGACAGATCGTTATTTCAACACAATGAAAATATTGATATATAAATACAAGTATTGAAATTTCGTTTAAAAACTAATTTTTAAGACAAACTAATTTTTATATAAAAATTTAAGACAAAATTCTGGTTTTTATTTATGCAAGATTTTGCACAAATCCATTTGAATAACGCATTAATATTTCATAACCTGAATTTCCGTTAAAATCTTAATTACAAATAATCTTTTAAAGATCTAAATTTTAATTTAAATAATTTTCAGCAGAAATGAAATATTTGGTATATAAAAAACAAATATTAAGATTTCTTTAAAAAACGTAACTTTAAGACACCTAAAAACGTTTATTAAAGTCATTTTTTTTACTTCCTGAAATTGCATTTCAATGAAACATTATTTGTTCAAATGATGAAAATTCCGCTAAAAACTTAATTTAAGAATTTTTCATTCTTTTCTTTTGTTAAAATTTAAAAAAAAAAAAAGTCTTACTTTTCAAAGTCCTAAATTTTTAATGTTGAAATCTTAGAAAAAGCGCAAATTTTGGGGTTCAAAAATATAAATTAAACAGATTTTTAAAAGAAATGAAATATTTGGTATAGAAAAACAAATACTGAAATTTCAATAAAAACGAAATTTTAAGACATAAAACTATTAACAAATTCTTTTCCTGCCTTCTGAATTTGCTTATCAATTAAACACATTATTTATTCAAATGCTGAATTTTCTGTTAAAATCCTAATTTTATGAATATCAAAATAGTTTCTTATGTTGAAATTTACGAAAAAATGTACTTTAAAGAGTTCCAAATTTTTAATGTGAAAATTCAAGAAAAAGCGTAATTTTAATAGTTCAAAATTTTTATTTTAAAAGGTTTTCCACAGCAATGAAATATTTGGTATTTGTTAACAAATATTGAAATTTCATTAAAAAATGTAATTTTAAGGCACCAAAAACAATTAATAAATTCGTTTTTCTGCTTTCAGAAATTTAAATTGAATGAAGCACATTATTTGTTTAAATGGTGAAAATTCCGTTAAAAACTTAATTTTAAGATTTACAAAATAATTTCTTATGTTGAAATTTATGATAAAATGTACTTTAAGGAGTCCTAATTTTTTAATTTGAACATTTTTTAAAAAAAGCTTAATTTTAAGAGATCAAAATTATTATTTATGCAGGTTTTCAATGGTAATGAAATATTTGGTATTTAAAAACAAATATTGAAATTTCATTAAAAAATATAATTTTAAGACACCTAAAACTATTAATAAATTCGTTTTTCTGCTTTCTGAAATTGCATTTCAATGAAACACATTATTTTTTCAAATGCTTAAAATTCCGCTAAAAACTTCATTTTAAGAATTACAAAATAATTTCTTATGTTGAACTTGTTGAAAAAATGTAATATAAAGAGTCCTGCAGTTTTAATGGTAAAATTTATGAAAAAACGCAATTTAAGGAGATCAAAAGTTTTATTAAAGCAGGTTTTCAATGGTAATGAAATATTTGGTATATAAAAACAAATATTGAAACCATTAAAAAAACGTAATTTTAAGACACCTAAAGCTATTAATAAATTCGTTTTTCTGCTTTCTTAAATGATATTTCAAAAAAACATTATTTATTCAAGTGCTTATTCCGTTAAGAGTCTTAAATTTTTAATGTTGAAAATTTAAGAAAAGCGTAATTTTTATAGTATTTCAAAAAATTTTTTATTAAAACAGGTTTTCAACAGTAGTGAAAATATTTGGTATATAAAATGTAAATATTAAAATTCTCATTAAAACGTTGCTTCAAGGACATTAAAAACTATTAATGTAAATTCGTTATTCTGCTTTCTGAAATTTAATTTCAATGAAAATAAATTTTCAAATGCTGAAACTTGTTCCCAATGTAATTTAAGAACTGCTTTCAAATTAATTCCTTATGTCGATATTTAAGAAAAACGTACTTTTAAGACTTTAAATTTTAAATTGAAATTTAAGAAAAGCGTACTTTTAGCCAAAATTTTTATTAAAAACAGGTTTTCATTAACCAATGAAATATTATCAGGTTGCCAATATAGTTTCATTAAGAAACACTCAATTGATGATCTATTGTCCATTCTTTTGGTGAAGTTGAAACTGGTTTCTCAAAGAAAAACATATTATTTTTTCTCAATTGAAAATTTTCTTACTAAAAAATGTAATTAAAAATACAAAATAATTTCGAAATATTGAAATTTAAGAAAAATCGTAATTTTAAGAGTCCCAAAATTTGTAATGTAAAAATTTAAGAAAAAGCAATTTTAGGAGTTCAAAATTTTTATTAAAACAGGTTTTCAACAGTAATGAAATATTTGGTATATAAAAACAAATATTGAAATTTCATTAAAAATGCAATTTTAAGATACCTAAAACTTTTAATAAATTCGTTTTTCTGCTTTCTGAAATTGCACTTCAATTAAACATATACATTTTTCAAATGCTGAAAATCCGTTGAAACTGCACTTTCTTTAAGAATTTACAAAATACCCTTATGTTGAAATTGAAAATAACGTACTTTGGCAAATCCTAAATTTTTAATGAAAAATTTAAGAAAAGCGTAATTTTAAAACTTAACAAAATTTTTATTAAGACTAGATTTTCAACATTAATGAAATATTTGGTAAATAAAAACAATTACTGAAATTTTATTAAAAAACGTAATTTTAGGACACCTAAAACTATTAATAAATTCAGTTTTCCTTTTTCTGAAATTAAATTTCAAAGAAAAACATTAATTTTTCAAATGCTGAATATTCTGTTAAAAATTTAATTTTAAGAATTGCAAAATAATTCGTTATGTTGAAATTTAAGAAAAAACGTACTTTTAAGAGTCCTAAATTTTTAATGTCAAAATTTAAGAAAAAGCGTAATTTTAGTTCAAAAATTTTATTAAGACAGGTTTTCAACAATAATGAAATGTTTGGTATATAAAAACAAATACTAAAATTTCATTAAAAAAGGTAATTTTAAGACACCTAAAACTATTAATAAATTTGTTTTTCTTTTTTCTGAAGTTGAATTGCAATGAAACATAAATTTTTCAAATGTAGAAAATTCCGTTAAAAACTTAATTTTAAGAGCTACAAAATAATTCCTTGTGTTGAAATTTAAGAAAAAACGAACTTTTAAGAGTTCTAAATTTTTAATGTTAAAATTTAAGAAAGCGTTATTTTAGGAGTCCATTCATCTTTCTTTCCAAACTGTTCATTTTTCCTCCTACGTATGCAACTTTCAGTCTTCTTTTTTTCCTCCTTATATAATTCCAAAACATCTTTCTTTTGATACCTCATCATTTGCTTTTAGCACATTCAACAGCGCCTCATTTTTACTTTTAACCGTTTACGTCACCTATTCATTCCACGATTCACTGTTGAGACTTTACTTCCTACTTTAGCACATCCACATACTTCTCTTACACAACTAATAACGTCTTCCTTTATTTGTGCCCAGATTTGTTTAGT
>JABUQX010104404.1:0-7500 GCA_015478945.1 Trachelipus rathkii | reverse complement strand
ACAAGTGCAGGAGGAAATATCTTTAGGGATGTAAGAATGCACTTTGTGTGGGCGAGATGGGCTTGATCTCCACGACGAAGCACAACGCCTCAAGCAGTTAAGATAGGTGAGCGGGTCTGCAGCAGAAGGAGGGGAAGACTGAGAAAAGAAATCAGCATTAAGTCGAAGAGGAGAACCATACACTAGTTCAGCAGCCGAACAGTGCAAGTCCTCTTTAACAGCGGAGCGAATGCCAAGCATAACGAAAGGAAGAGCATCGGTCCAATTTTCCGGGTTGGACTGAGAAATAAGAGAAGCCTTAAGCTGGCGGTGAAATTTTTCTACAACCTCATTAGCCTGGGGGTGGAAACTAGTAGTGTGGATCTTTTCAGAACCCAGGAGACGCATCAAATCTCTCCATAAGAAGGATTCGAAAACGTGACCTTGGTCCGTCGTGACAGAGAGAGAAACATCGAAGCGAGAAACCCAGTGAGCTAAGAAAGCTTTAGCAATGGATTCTGCGTTGGCGACGGAAAGAGGAATAGCCTCCGTCCAGCGTGTGAATCGGTCAATGCATGTAAGGATGTATTTCTTACCTGGCGAAGAAAAGAAGGAAGAGGGCCGACTATGTCAATATGAACACGCTCAAATCGAGCACCAGGAGGTAAGAAAGTGCCTAAAGGAGCCTTGGTGTGACGATGCTCTTTAGAGCGTTGGCAAGAAAGACAAGTGAGACACCAATTTGTTACGTCGGCATTCATATCAGGCCACACAAAACGGGCAACAACGAGTTTGCGAGACGCTTCAATGCCGGGATGAGAAAGGGAGTGCAAATTGAAGAAAACAGCCTTACGAAATGATGCAGGAACAAGAGGTCGAGGAGAGCCTTGGGACACGTCACACAGAAGTAAGTCTCTTCTCTATCCCATGGAGTTGGAGCCACTCCAGCTGAAGGTAAGAGTCTTGTAGAAGTGCAGGATCATCAGCAGCTTGGTACGTCGCCATGGCATCATAGTCAATGGTTGGCAAGGCTGAAATCGCGTCGATTTCAATGCGGGAGAGAGCGTCAGCGGTGAAGTTGTCGACACCTGAAATATGTCTAAAATCAGTAGTGAACTGTGAGACATACTCAAGGTGACGAGCTTCTCTAGGAGAGTGGCGCTCATGCCTAGAGATCATTGCGAAAGTGAGGGGCTTATAGTCGGTGAGAATGTGGAACTCACGACCTTCTAGGAAGTACCGAAAGTGTCGAATGGTAAGATATATTGCAAGCAACTCCCTTAAAAAAGCACTATACCGAGTTTCAGCAGGTTGTAACTTGCGAGAAAAGAAAGCGAGAGGAGACCACACATCGTGTAAGAGCTGTTGGAGGACTCCACCGACTGCAAAATCCAAAACGTCCACCTGAATTCTCGTCGGTGCTGAAACCTGTGGGTGGACAAGGAGTGTTGCTGAAGCGAGAGCTTCTTTGGAGGCCTCAAACGCGGACTTTGCCTCGTCAGTCCAATCAACTTTCGTACTGCTGCCGCGTTTCTTGGGACGTATGAGGGCGGTAAGAGGGTGAAGAATATCTGCCCTTGATTTCAGGAATCGGTGGTAAAAATTAAGCATTCCAAGAAACTGACGCAATGGTTTCTAATTTTGAGGTGGAGGGAACAAGTGAATGGCGTCAACACGATCTGCCAGAGGACAAATACCCTCAGCGGAGACCGTGTGACCAAGAAAAGTGAGAAAAGAAGCACCAAAAACACACTTTGCAGGGATAAGATGGATTCCACATTCGTCTAACCGGGTGAAAACAGCAATCAAATGTTGCTCGTGTTCGGCGGGAGAGGTGGAAGCAATAAGGAGGACATCAAGGAAAGAAAAGCCGAAGGGGAGACCTCTGAGAACGCTATCGATGAAACGTTGGAACGTCTGCGCTGCGTTCCTCAAACCGAAAGGCATCTTGGTGTATTCAAAGAGGCCAAAAGGGGGGACGACTGCCATCTTCGGAATATCCTCTTCAGCAACGGGGATCTTGCTTGCAGAAGATGGTTTTACCGGCCAGGTGGGAAGTAAACGACTGGATATGAGGAACTGGGTACCTGTCCGGTATGGTAGCAGCGTTGAGAGCTCTATAATCTCCACATGGCCGCCAATCACCTGATGGCTTCTGGACTAAATGTAAAGGCGAAGACCAAGAACTCTTCGAAGGACGGATGATTCCAAGCTCCAGCATGTGTTCGAATTCCGCTTTGGCAGTTTTGAACTTATCTGGTGGCAGACGACTTGCTCTAGCGAAAGTGGGAGCGCCGATGGTTTCAATATGGTGCACCACCGAATGTTTGACGGGCAAGGACGAAGAACAGGGACTCAACAGAGTCGAAAAATCCTCCTGTAGAATGGTGAGAAAAGGGGAGGCATCAGAAGAAGAGGCAACAGCAGAGATACCTTTGAGAACTGAAGCAACTACCGTACCAGCAGAGAACAGAGACGTAGAACCGTCAACCCACCTTCTGTTCTTCAAATCAACTATAAGGTCAAAATGAGACAGAAAATCTGCCCCTAGGATTGGCTGGGAAATATCGGCTACTAAGAACACCCAGGGAAACCGTCAGCGGAGGGAAAGATCGATGGAGCACAAACGTTCACCATAGACAGGAATGGTACTTCCATTTGCAGCATAAAGAGCCCGGTCGGGAAGAGGGACAGCGGATTTCTGGGAAGAATCCCTAGGCAGTAACGAATATGAGGCTCCGGTATCTATGAGGAAGAACAGGTTTGTAGACCTGTCGAACAAGCGCAGGACGTCATTAGGTGAAGAAACCGAAGGGGAAGAAAAAGCAGAGGACTGGCCAGCTGAATTCCCTGCCTCTATGGACCGCTGGCTTGTGAGTTTCCCGAAAAGGCACAAGGGGGATTACATTTATTAGCCTTAAAACCGAAATGATGAAGGTAAAGCAATATCCATTAGGGTACTCCTGAGGTCCTGGGGGCGGGGAACGGTCAGAGAAACGGCGGCAGGAGTCTGACTGGTTGCGGGGACGAGAATCCCTCTGAGCACGCAGTATGGTAGAAAGAGATTGAATCTCGGCCTTCATATCTGCCATACCTTGCTCTATAGTAGAGAGACGAGTCTCTACTGCGGAGAAACGGGAAGAAACAAGGTCAGTAGAAGCGCTGCATATAACAGAAGGATACGAATGAGAGAACACCGGAAGAGTAGAAGAGGCAACGGAATGAGTAACGACAGGGGAAGAAACTGAAGAGCCGGCAAGGAAGGGAGAACCGGAAAGAGTATGAGAACCGGGAACTTGAGGAAGCACAAGAGACGAAGAAGAAGGAGGAAGAGCAGGCTGCAGAGCTGTCTGGAGGGGGTGGGGGAACGCAGGAGAGGCAGAAGCAGCTGGAATAGAAGAAGTGACAGGAGCGGGGTAGCGTATTAGATGATCGGCCCTCTCTGCCACTTCCTGTAGAGAGAGAGCCGGATCCATGGAAGCCAGGAATACTGCATATCCCTGGCAACCTTTGTAAGAAGAGTGTGCGGACAATGCCCGACTCCTGCTGCGAGGGAGGACCACCCAACAAAGCCAACATCTGCACCAGTAGATCAGGTTTCTAATCTCTTAGCAAGGTGTGGCGGAGCAGTTCTTCGTACTTGGCCTCCTGAGTTGGAGCCAAGCGGGAGATCAGAAGCTCACGGAGGGCAGTGTAGGGAGTAGGAGAATCAGTTAGGGTCTGGAGAGAATACCTAATTCGAAGAGAGACCTTCAGGCAGACAAGACAAATTTAGTCTTCTCATCGCCCGCCGCATGCAAGATAGCATTTACCATGCTGAACCAGAGTTCTGGTTGATGCTGTTAGAAAGTAAGGAGACGAACATGATGAGGAGATGGGGTGGGAGAAGCGTCATCAGTCCCGCCCATGACTAAGAAGGTGAAGTAGGGAGTGCGAAGGAAGTAGTAGTGGGAAAGGATTGAGCAAAGGCAAAGTACAAGGGAAGGGAAGCAACAACACCAATACAACACGACTTCAGAGAGGGGGTACCGGAATGACCACTACACGCAGGAAAGGCTATACTGCTTATGCTTCTAGTGTATGATGACTGCTGCATACAAAAAGGCGGCTATACTGTATCTGTATTAAGTGTACGCTGGAGAAACTTCCTATTGCTGGAGGTTTGAGAATGTTAACCCACACCAAGGTATTTTATATAAAAAGTTATCTATAAAATTGAATAATAATAATAATAATAATAAAAATTATAATAATAATAATAATAATAATAATAATAATAATAATAATAATAATAATAATAATAATAATAATAATAATAATAATACCGATAACTTCACGTGCTACTCTGCTGCTGGGGGAGCAGGGGTCCTATGTTTCTTGGCGATTGTGTAGCAGGTTGGATGCCACAGCAGGCGGAACTTTGCTAAGCTGATAAAAAGGAGAAGAAACAAGGGCAAAAAATGTGGGCAGATATACTCATTAAACGTTAGACATGTACAATAAAATTAAAAAGTAATTATTTATTTCCTGTAGTATGCATCCAAAGTATGTTCTGCCGTAGGCACCAGAGGAGATGAGCTTTGTTTTTGTTGGATGTTCACTGGGTTCAATCCTTGAATCCTTTTTCACTTCTGACGTCACCACTGTCGACTTCTGAGGTCAAGCTTAAATTGAGCTAGCTACTGAGGAGTTGAGGAATAAACTTCGGACTTTGTAAATATAATAAATTAATAAAAAAATTATAAATTCATAAATTATTATTAGAATAAGTGAATGAAATACAATATTATTTTTTTTTCTTTTATGCCCGTACATTATACAGGAATAAGATCCTTGCATAAGATGTACTTGCATATAGGAGCGCTACAGGTTGCATTAAAAAAACTGATATCACACAAACACACACACACACACACACACATAGATATATATATATATATATATGTAGTATAGTATATATATATATATATATATATATATATATATATATATATATATATATATAGTATATATATATATATATATATATATATATATTTATATATATATATATATATATATATGTTATATATATATATATATATGTTATATATATATATATATATATATATAAAAATATATATATATATATATATATATATATATAGGTGTATGTATATAGCATATATATTGTATGTTCAGGCAGAGGCCAGTCTCCCCGATAACTCCTGCAGCCTCCGGGAAGAAACACACTTTATCATGACAACGCTTCCTCTCTTCAACATCAACAAATATCCCTCTATTGAAGGTGGTTCTCAAGACAACTACTTACCTCCCTTCAATATATATATATATATATATATATATATATATATATATATATATATATATATATATATATATATATATATATATATATATATTAGAATCTTAATTACTATAGAATATACAAATATTTGCGGTCATACAACTATATAGGGACATTGCCTGAGTACGTAGATTGCTTATAGAGACCTGAACAGAGAACTATTGTATTAAAAAAAAAAAATTATAAGGTATTTAAAAGCTATAAAAATTCGGGCATGACCCTTCTATGCCTACTCAGGTTATATACGGGAAATAACAATTTATACCTAACTTGTTATTTACCGTATTATTACATAAAAAAACATGCAGCAGGTTATTCTATTACATTTTATCACTTGGTCACTTAGTACAGAGCATTGGCATATTGCTAAACTCCTGACATGAAAATACACTGGTAATTTTTGCCTGTGCCCTTCTGCTCGACCATTACCTTTGCTCGTCTTGCGATGCGATCTATCGGCCTACGCTGTCGGCTTAAATTGTTTGATTAATTTTATGAACTAACCCTATGCATGCACCAATTTGAATATATTCACACATATATCTAAGGTGGGTGTTATTGCCAACTTCCTATCCTTACATCATATGAAAATTTTGGCTGTGTCCTTCTGCTAGTCTATTGTCTATCTCGCGGCTGGCCTACCGGCCTAGCTAGCTTAGCTTCGCTATTTTTACATTATTACGCATTAAATACTCTAAATTACTAAATTTAACCTTTACGCTCACCCCACTCACCTTAATATTTCTAATAGCTGGTTTGCACTATATAAAAAACGTTGTTTCTTTTGTCAATTATTATCGGAATTTGCAGCGTGTTATCACGTTCAATTTTATTTTTCGGAGGCTATTTCAGAGTAAACAAACAAACAGTAAAAAAAAAACAAAGGACTCTCGCCATCCGTAAGACAGTATTAATAGAAGTGATTAGAGGGGGCGTTCACCGTAGACCATTGGCCGAGTATATATATATATATATATAGAAGAAGAGGCAGATAGAGAGTATATCTGTGAGGAAAGAGGTATATATATATATATATATATATATATATATATATAGATGGCATATATATATACTATATATTATATATATATATATATATATTTAATTTGTTTGAGTAGGTATACATAGATCGTCATTCCTCACTGGAAAGCGACAATGCTGAGGCAGGAAAACCTGTCTCAGGGACGATCTCTTAGCCGAACGCGAAACGTAGAGGCGAGGAAAATGTCAAATCCTAAGCAGTAGTGGGAGTACGAGAACTGCCGCAAGAGATGGACCCGTCGCAAGCAAGATCGAAAAAACTAACGGGAAAGGGATCGGCGAAGAAAATATCAAATCCTATATAGCTGTTTGAGTTCGTGAAGGAATGCAAAAATGGAATTAAAACGGAAACACGGAGAGTCAGCCAGGAGAAATGCAGTCGTTCATCAGGGGGTCTAGAGCTGAGGAAGGGGAAAACTTTTGGCGGACAATGGAGAGTGCAGGGCAGTCCAGGAAAATATGCCGGATTGTAGTGGGTGTATGAAGTTTACAAAACTGACAAGTAGGAGGGGGTTCGTTGAACATGAGGTAGCTATGAGTAAAATTAGTGTGGCCGATACAAAAGCGGATCAATACAACCTCTTGGTGACGTTGACGGCAGCAAGAAGAAAGCTACACCCAAAGAGTTGGCTTGAGAAGACGGAGCTTTTACCATGACAATCTCGCTCCCAGCTCTCTTGCCAGGCAGACTAAAACCCGCTGCGGATGAGTTGGAGATAGTCGGAAGAAGGAAGGTAGTGCATTTTCAAAGCATCGGGGAGAAACCCCTATCCGTCACAGAGGGTCTTAGAGGCAAGTTTAGCATGCCGGTCAGCCTCTTCATTACCCGAAATTCCGACATGAGAAGGGATCCAGCAAAATATTAGATATATATGTCTGGTAAGGGCAAGGTAGAGGAAACGCTGGGTAATAAGGACAAGGGGATTCATAGTGGTCAGATCCTGTAACGCCAAAAGTGCACTACGAGAATCCGAATAGAGGATGTAGGAAATGGGATTGTTAATGTGGATGATCCTCGAGACAGCCAGCAGAAGAGCTGTAATTTCTGCTGTAAAACGGAGAAATGAGAAGGGAGCGTATGAGAAATTATGCGGTCCGAAAGGCGAAAACACAGCCGAGACGCCACCACCCTC
>JABUQX010104403.1:12500-38610 GCA_015478945.1 Trachelipus rathkii | reverse complement strand
ATCATTATTTGTAATTTAGAATTTGATTTTAAACTTTTTCCTATTTCTTTTTTTTACAGGCCTATGAATTATCAACTCTTACTGGAACCCAAGTGATGCTTCTGGTGGCTTCTGAAACCGGCCACGTCTATACCTTTGCCACTCGTAAACTCCAACCTATGATCACTTCTGAAGCAGGCAAAGCTCTGATTCAGACGTGTCTCAATAGTCCGGATCCGCCGTCGGTTGGAAGTCACCATCACCATGATCAAAGGATGTCAGCTACAGGATATGAAGAGACAGAGCTGACGTATGCTGTGACAGAAGAGGAACATAAAGTTCGTCAAATGATGTACACAACCCCACTTAATGCAATGCACCAAAATCCCCAAATGTCCTCTCCTTCGCACCATGCTTCACTTGCACTACAGTCTCACCACCACTCTCAATATCAACCACACGCTCCACCAACACCTCACTTAACACCCCCTTCCTCAGTTAATCACCCACTCTCTCATCACCTTCCACCAACATCACATGCTGACCACGTCAATCTTGGTTTGAATCACCACCACTCTCCTCATTTAGGACCAAGTACACCCCTTTCAGCGCAATCACCTCTACCTCCTCCTTCTCCAATATGTACTTCTTCACCTAGTTCGCCCTACCCTGTCCTCCACCACCACCCACATCACACACTACAAGCCCACACACGATAAACTCCTTCTAGATTTCACAACAAGGTATACCGGTAATCGAAAGTGGTTTTCCCATTAGAAAAAAGTTATATAGTCGCTAATCGAGCCGATTCCGATCATATGAAAGGCAATATATATACATATATAATATATATATAATATATATATTATATATATATATATATATATATATATATATATATATTATTATATATCATAGTGTCATTATTAAATTAATAAAAATAATAATAATAAATAATAATAAAATAATAATAATAATATAATAATAAATAATTAATTAATAATAATAATAATAATAATAATAATAAAATAACAACCCACTCTGTAAAAGTGATTTTCCACTATATTATATACTATATATATATAATATACTATAATATATATAATAAATATATATATACAAATAAATAGATATGTTATATATATATATAATATATATAGATATATAATATATATATATATATAATATATATATATATATATTATATATATATATATATTAATGTTATAATACGTAATAAAATATACAGGATGGAATAATGGAATAAGAAATAATAGAGAAATAATAATAACAATACATAATTAATAAAATAATAATAATAATATATTATTAATAATAATAATAATAATAATAATAATAATAATTAATAATAATAATAATAATAAATAATAATAATAATAATAATAATATAATAGTAATTTTGAAATTAAATATATAATAAATTACGAATACAAAATTATTTATCTTAATGAATCGTAAATGAATAATTATGCTTATTGCTTGTTTTAATGATATAAACAAATGATAATTTCGATATTTAATCTGTGATCCGTTGTGCTCTTAAGTACTAATCTGCCTTTTTTAATTACATGATCACTTAATTACATTCTTTTTAAATACTCGTTGTGATCAGCATTTTCATCTGAAATTTCATTAATATACTCTTCAGGTGAGAGAGTAAGGCTAGTGCTCACTCTATTGATATACTGATAAATACCATATATATATAGTATATATACTATAATGATCATATGATAGTATATATATATAGTATACTATATACTCTATATAGTATATATATTATATATATATATATAGTATATATATATATATTATAATATATATATATTGGTCTGCACTCGTGTTTTGTAACAAAAAGTTTTAATATATATATACTAAAGTATATAATATATATATATAATCACTATCATTATTATATATAATAGTATATATATATATATATATATATATATAATATATACTATATATTATGTAATATTATATTCATTCAATATTTACATATTTTTAAATAACTTAGTTAAGTAGCTGAATTAATATTTAATTATATAGATATATATATATATATATATAGTATATAATATAGTGGTATATTATGATATATATAGTACAGTAGATATAATAGTATATATAATATATACTATTATATTAATACAAAAATATGTAATTAATATATATTAATCACAGGATAAGCTAAATATAATAGAATAAGTGATATATAAATAGGGATGGGTATAGTAGAAGTATAATAGAGGTATACTGATACTTTGCTCTCATTTGTGCTTAACAAAAACTTATATTGTACAGATAAAAATATTATTTTATCAAATTACAGCTGATGAGACGAAAATCACCTCTCAACGTGAAGGCCTTCTGAGTATAGCTGGGTAGTATATATATACTATTGATAGTTATAGGTATATATCACGGCGTATATACATATTAAGTAGGTGATATGTAAGAGGCTAAGTATATGATATCTATATATATATAATACCTATAGGGTAAGTATATATAAGTATTATATTCCTTAAAAGTAATTCTTCGTTATTATTCATATATGGTATTATTCATATTATCATTATTATTATTATTATTTATATTCATTATATTATATGATTATATTATTATTATTATTATGTTGTAAATAAAATTTATATAATTAAATCTTCTCTATAAATCTAAACATATAGTTTATTTGATTACCTGAAGAGGAAGTATATATACTCTGATTATATAGGTGATATTATACTGATATGGGGTAGTAGATATAGATATTGTAGTATAGAGTTAGGTAGTAGGTAATAGTAGTAGATATGTAGAATTATAATGTAGATATCGGTAGGTTATGTATATATTATGTACATATTATATAAGTAAATATAGACAATTGGAAGGTAGATTATAGGTAGGTTATATATATATTATATATATAGTATGAATAAAGTAAATAGTAGGGTAATATAGGATATATATATATATATAATAGTAGATATAGAATGAGGAATAGGAAGCTGGTAAATTGAATAGTAGTAGGATAGGGGTATATAGTATATATATATATAAATAATAGTATAGATATATAGTAGTAGTGACATATGTAGTATATTAATATAGAGGATAATATATATAGGGTATATACTGATAGTACTAAGGATAGTATATTAGATACTAGGGTAGCGATAAGTATATTATAGATATATAATATAGGTATGATAATATATACTATATATATATAGGTATATTATATAGACTAGTCTTAGAACAAGTATGATTATTATAGTAATAGTATATATATATAATATATATATATATATATAATATTGATTTATATATATATATTAGAGAATTGCAATATCATAAATATAATATATATGATAATAAGTAGATATTTAATATATATATAAATAGTATATATAAAAGTAGTACGTATATCGTAATATAACTAGTATAGAACATATAATAATATACTATAGTATACTATATAATCATAGTAGTAAATTCTTTTTTTCTATAATAATAGTAGTATAATAATATATATATATAATCGATATAGAATATTATAGTATTATGTGTTCGTGTTATGTGATGTGTGACAAATTATTAGCCAAATTGCGGAGTCAGAGGAGTAAGACAGGAACCTGTCAACAAAAATTAGTTCTGAGATCACAAAAGCTCCCCCACTTAGGAGCGAATTAATTGCTTTGAAACATCTCAGCAACATAAGATAAGCCATTTTCAATGAAGCTCCTGCCGCCTCTCTTTGGGACAAGACTAAACTCCTAAGCACAAAAAGAAATTATAAAAAAGTATATGGCTTAGCGAGCAATATTTATTACATAAATTATAACAAAGTAAGAAATGTTGAACATACGATCGTTTCGATTATTTAATTTGCTTTGAAGTGGTCTTATTATTATTTATTAATAAGGAATTTTTTAATTTAACTATTCTTCTCTTTATAAATGTAACGTAAATAAAATTTGAATATTATTAATTTCTATCAAATTGTTGAAGAATTAAGAACTTGAGTAATTAATTTAGGATGTATAGCTCTTACCAAAATTTGTCAAATATTTTTTTTTTTTTTTCTAATTTCAAAATTTTCGTTCGAGTTAAAATTATAAATAAAAAAAATTTTTTTTAACGGTTTTTAATAACGATTTTTTCTTAAAATTTTCTTTAAATTCTAAAAAAACCTTACACTTGAAAACAAAGACAGAGAGATATATGATACAATATATTATTATCGATATACTTAAAATATAATATTATTTATAGTATATATATAGTATATATAGTGTTATGATATATCTATATATGAGTAGAATTAGGTATATATAGTATAACTAATAATATTATAGTATATAAAATATAGTATGAATATATCAGAGTAATATTATATCATAAAGTATATATATTAGATATATTATTATATAATAGGAATAATAAAATATTTTATAATATAGCCATAGTATAACGAATATATATATATATATATTTTTAATGTATATATATATATATAATATAATATAGATATATGAATATATATAATATATAGCATAATATATATATAATCGAATATAATATAATATATATATTATATATAGGACAAAGTTACTTACGGCCCACAAACGGAACGAGGAGCTCGGATCAACAAGAAAATTCCACAGGAGAGCATCATATAGATACATAACTAAATGTTCCAGGTCAGAAAATGAAATTTTTTTTTTTTATTTTTTTTTTTTTTTAATTTATGTTTATATATGTTACCTGATTCACGGGCGAATTATAATGTATTATGTGAAAGGGATATTACAACGCAATGTAGGGGGCTCGAGCCGACCGAAGAAACACAGGTAGGGGAGCGTATTTCCCATACCCCGCTAGGGATGGTGGAAGGAACCCCCGACGACACCCAAACCAAAGACGGGGTTCCGGAGGACCTCCCGTGAGGGGGGGGAAATTAGGTCACCCCGTAGATTCCCCGGAAAGGCGAGAGACCCCGACTCCCGTACCTCGTCTTGGTAATAGCGCCTTGCGGGTATCTTTTTAATGTACATTTCCTTACTATACAATTTACCAGGATTCCAAAGAAAATGGATTCCTTTTCCCTGTATCAATTGTAGTTTTTGAGATATTGATTCGTTTTTTTTTTTTCTTCTTGTTTTTTTTTTCATTTCGACCGTCTAAAACCGTCTATTTATGTACATAAGGCTACCATGTATGGAAAATTCATTTGTGTTGATCCGAGCATCTCGTTCCGTGGTGGAACGATTAAGTAACCTGGTGTTACCAGGATATTATATATTACGTGATGAATATGTATAGTATGAGTATAGTAGTAGCGATATACGCTAAATGACTATATAATATAGTAGTAAGGTAGTGAATACCCATACTACCCTATACATAGTTGGGGTGTGTATATAGGTATATAGGAAGTTTTGAGATATATATATAGTAGATATATAGAATAATAAATGTATATATATGGATTGCCACAGGATTCTATCCCTTGTCATGGACCCTAAGTAGGTAGCAATTACACGGAGTAATTGCCTTCACAAGATATAGCTTAAGCCCGTGGTGACTTCAAGGATTGTAATATATAAAATGATACATATGATATTCTTAATATATTATCATATATATATATACTAATATATGTAATATATAATATATATATATTATATATATAATATATATATATAATTATATATATAATATATAATATATATATAATAATTATAGATTATATATACCAGCCGTCATAATGATTACCCATGCGCGCTGTCCACTGGGCACTGGGGCCAGATAACACATTTTAATATTGAATGAACAACAATTGCCTTTCTAGCCGGTCCAAAGATATTTTAACCATATAGGTCACTAGAGATGGTTCCGTTCGTGTCGTTTTTCTGTTTTTTTTTTCTGGGAGGGGGGAGAGGAGGCGGCAGATAAATTTCGTTTTTTTTAATTATTGTACATTTAATTTTTTTACTTTTCTTCTTAGTCATTGATAGGGTCCAACGGTGTTTATACCATTCACAGGTTGCATCTCTCTTTAACACCTCATTCTTATCGCTTTTTCTTTCTTTGAATTAAACATCAATATTTCTCTTCGATATTTTTTTGGCATTTTTTTTGCTTGATGGAATAACGTCATAAGAGAGATCTCGCCCATTCATTTTCATATCTGGAAAAAAAAATTTAAATAGCGTTTAGGAGGACCCATACCCAAATGGTCGACATTTGTTAAAAAAAATCGGTTATTTAGTTTCGTCTAAGGCGAATGACCAACTAACCAACTTAACGTGTCACAACCCAAACCTAATTTAACCTTGTAACTGTAACCTAACCAGTAACCTAACATAACCTACATAACCTAACCTTAACCTAACCCTAACCTATATAACCAACCTACCTAGCTCTACCTAACTTACCCTAACCAAGTATGTCCTAACGCCTTGCGATCGGGCAGTGCTACGGAGAATTTTTTTTATGTCGTGTCGACCATCTGACCTGTCGACCATTTGTGCTAGTCACCGTTTAGGAGAAGAAAATGTTATTCTCATTTTCTGACTTTCAGCAAAAATATTGGGGACTAACCCAAATCGTCGACAAGGAAAAGGGTCGACAGGAAAAAAGGATCGACACGCCATTAAAAATAATTCCCGAAGGTGTCCCAATCGTCGACACATTTTATTCAACATAGAATGTCAAACACGGTCGACACAAATTCCACAGAACAGAAGGATGGCGGAACCAAGATGATAAGCACGTACAAATGATGAAAGCCTAGAAAGAAGTTGCTAAGCCTAGGAGTTGTTTAAAAGCATATATAGGAGAGTTGTTAAAGCCTAGAAGAGTTGTTAAAGTCTAGAAGAGCTGCTAAAGCCTAGAAGAATTGTTAAAGCCTAGAAGAAAGATTGTTAAAGTCTAAAGAGACTAGCTAAAGCCAGAAGAGAGTTGCCTAAAACCTTAGAAATTGTTAAAAGCTAGTAGAACGAGTTCAGTTAATGTCTAATATCAAATATTCATATGCAAAAAAACGACTACTCCTGTTGTCGCTCGTAGTAATCGTTGTAAATACGTGTGGCACTATGATCGTCATTCCCCGACACTTGCAGCGTAAGTACTAACAGAAAAGCAGACAAACATCCAAACCGTTGATAACACTAAGATAAAATAAGAATAGAAAGATTAGAGATAAATAAGATAATATAAGAGTAAGATAGAAATGATAAGTATGAACATAAGATAAGTAAGGATATAGAGGTCAAGAGGATTGGAAAGTTAGAAAGTACGGAACAGTTTATAATTAAGGTTTTTGACCTTCGACTCAACACTATCCACATTAAAAAAAAGGAAGCAAAATGAATTATCAATACAGGAAGAAGTGTATTCCATGCAAGAAGGCGGATGAGACATTTATATGGTTGGAGTAACCGAGAGAAGAGGAAAAAAATCTGCCTAAACAGATCTCCCAGCTTACTGATGGTAGCCCAAATTTTGTTATGCGAAAACGCAAATTTGTTCTTTTTTTTTTTGTGACAAAGTACATCTCACGGGCAGTAACCTATTCTAGGAGGGAAACTTTCTCAAGGGCAATTGTTACCTAGGATTCAGACGGAGACGAATCCGCCCTTGGCCTTTGCGACTCATGTCCGCTCTTCGATCGAAAGACTTTTAAAATATTTTTCAATTCTATCAGATGCTAAGATTTTCTTTGGGGACAATAGGTGGGCTTAGCCCAAATTGTCGACAAGAAAAATGGTCGGCAGGTCAAATGGTCGACACTACATCAAAAAAAGTTTCCCATACAGTCCGCCCCAGGCGTTAGGTTAGGTTAGGTTAGGTTAGTTAGTTAGGTATTTAGGATTAGGTAGGATAGGTTAGGTTAGGTTAGTTAGGTTAGTTAGGTTAACCCTTTAGTGACCAATTGGTTGTATGTTATTTAGGTCTAGGTTAGGTAGGATAGGTTAGGTTAGTTAGGTTAGGTATAGGTTTAGGTTATTAGTAGCGTTAGGTTGAGGTTAGGCTAGTTTTGTTGAAAATTAACGTACTAGAAAATTCTACTAACCAGATTTTGGTTTCACAAATCAATCATTTACCTGTCAATCATTTTCCCTATCGACCATTTATGTCTAGCTACAAGTAGGTGTCTTTGGTGCGACTATATCACTAACATAGTAAACAACAATACTTGGTGTAGCCGGTTTGTAGTCCTAATAAAATGGCAATTGCCTAGAAATCACCACAAACTTACCACAAGTATTTCTTAAATTCTACTCTTACCTGGATATTGCGGATGCTTATATACGTTCCTTTTGTATTTTTATATGTCACGGGAATGGATGGCAGCTTATTACCATTGTATAAAAGTACTGCTTTAAGACTTTTCTTTGAAACATCAGTGAATTGTCATCGCTGATTAGGAATGCGCATCTACCAGGTCACCAATGTGTTTGCAGCAAGTAAAATCACAGATTTTAAAGAATTGATCGAAATCTTTAATTCTAGTTACTGTTGTAACTCGGATGCCAGAAGTTCTGCCTTGCTTTTCGGAATTCAAGATTCCTGATAAGGTCCTTGAGCTCTCCTTCTGTGATGTTATGATTAGAGGAGTTTATGGCTGGGCACGTAGTCAGCATCTTGTAGGTGAATGGCTAATGTATTTCGTTATTTGAAGAAACATTGTTATGTTCTTTCCATACACTTGCTCATTGATTTTTGGAAAGATCACTTGGTACAGCACACTTGTGATGCCAATTTTTTGTTTTGGTTCCCCAGCTTACAGCTGATATACAATATACATTTTAAAAGTTTAAATAATTAAACAATTCTCCGTCAATTTACGTAGTAGCAGTCATCCATGTTACGTAACCACTTTCGGAATACTTTTATAAATACACTACATATAATGTGTGACAAGAGAAGGGCAGTTGAAGCTATCCCAACACTTGAAAGAACTTAAGGACACATCAACAACACGACCATTTTCGTACAACACGTCATAAGAGCAGAAAACAGTTATCAAGCAGCAATTTTGCTGATCACGCAAGGAGCACATTTGCCGTGACAATAACCAAATAACGCTTTGACATAGTGTTATGAGAATTAATACTGCCACTTGCTGTAATTCCAACTATTATAGTGGTTAGTGGAGACCCAAATTTTATTGGCAATAAATTATAATTCGAAAACTAGAAACCAAGCTGAAATTTTTAATGTCATTTTCAATATCAGTGAATAGTAATTAGTAACGATTTGCTATTTTCTTTGCAATATTTTGAGAGCTTGAAAGTTTTTAGAAGATTCCTTTAAGTTCACTTTCTCGATTTTTTCCAAAGAAAAAGGGACTAGCTCAAATTGTCGACTCGGAAGAGGGTTGACGGGGAAAAGGGTTGACACACCATTAAAAAAAAATTACCGTTAAGCAGGCGTTATGTTATGTTATGTTATGTTATGTTATGTTATGTTATGTTATGTTATGTTATGTTATGTTATGCTAGCGTTAGGTTAGGTTAGGTTAGGTTAGGTTAGGTTAGGTTAGGTTATGTTATGTTATGTTATGTTAGGTTAGGTTAGGTTAGGTTAGGTTAGGTTAGGTTAGGTTAGGTTAGGTTATGTTATGTTATGTTATGTTATGTTATGTTATGTTATGTTATGTTATGTATTATGTTATTTAGTTAGTTTACAAAGATTTAACAGTTTATTATGTATTTATCTTTACCTATTTTATGTTCATGCTTCAGGTATATAAGTTACTTAGTAGGTCTAGTTAGATTAGTTAGTTAGGGTTAGTAGGTTCAAAGTTAGGATACGTTTAGTTATGTTAGGTTAAATATAAGAGCTAAGTTAAGTTTTGCTGGATTCGTTAGAGAAACTCTAAAATAACCAGATTTTTTTTCTTACAAATGTCGATCATTTTTGTTGATCATTTTTCCTGTCGACCATTTGGGACTAACTCCAAAGAAAATAATGTAAAAGCCCCGTTTTTGGATTAGTGAAAAATCAATAAACTATCCAAATGACTTACAGATAAAACTAACTGATTTGAAATCTAACTTTTTTATAAATTAGAATTTAATGATCTCAATCCTTTTCCAAGTAATATTGATTTAATAAATTTTTTGGAAGAAGTTAAGAAGTTAAAAGTTAAGGTAAGTTAAGAGTTAAGTTAAGTTAAGTTAAGTTAAGTTAAGTTAAGTTAAGTTAAGTTAAGTTGAGTTAAGTTAAGCTAAGTTAAGTTTACATGCCTCTCATAAGGTTCGGGATATAATTTAATACATATACAGGGTATCCCAGAAGTCCCTCACCATACAGGTTTTCGAAGATATATATTGACGCAATATATTTTTTCGAAAACCTGTATGATTCTCGACTTCTGCAGGGACACAAATGGCGAATGATCCATTCATATACAAATAGTGCATGGTTATTCACATAAAATATGGCGCATGGTATAGGGGACTAGCCCAAGCCGTCGACAGGAAAAATGGTCGACAGGTCAAATGGTCGATTTTTTCAGTTCTTTTTTTTTTTGTCTTTTTTTTTCTCTTTTTTTTTTTTTTGTTTTTTATACGTTTTGTACCACCACTCACGGGAAGAAACTATTCAGGAGGGTGTTACACGCTCAGAAGAGTGAACAATAACGCAAATTGACGCAGCATGAGCGAGATGAAGGCTATCAGCAGGGGAAACAAGAAGATGGAGAGATTCCACAGAACAGAGTGGCAGGAAAGAGAAAGAAGCACCGCAGCCTAACCTGGAGTTACCAGTATCAACACAAAACTCAAGTGCAGATTACGCACCCTTTGGTACGAGTGGCGACGCGGTCGTAAATGTTGATTGGTACGCGGGTGATAAGTTCCCCTCGAGCACTTGCTGCACCTGCGGTACCTATAGAAAAGGAGATAAAGCCCCAATATCGCGCCGCAAAGATAGAGGGTCAAGTGAACTGAAAGTACAGGACAGTTTATAGCTTTTGGCCTTTAGACTCGACCCTATCTAAAAGCCGGGTGTAACCAGAGCCCACCAGAGCCTCCAAGATAAGAGCAGTACTCCAACAAGGCGGATGAGGCCTGTATCAACGACCAATATCATGAATACAGGAAAAAAAAAAAAAATGTCTTCGCTGTTTCCCTAAACAAACTGCCCTCGCCACGTTTCTTTGAGGCCCCTAGGCAA
This sequence comes from Trachelipus rathkii, assembly GCA_015478945.1. Classification (NCBI taxonomy): domain Eukaryota; kingdom Metazoa; phylum Arthropoda; class Malacostraca; order Isopoda; family Trachelipodidae; genus Trachelipus; species Trachelipus rathkii. Next base: position 27,417 of record JABUQX010104403.1, on the reverse strand, counting down.
CCTGTGTGTTGAATAGTGAGGTTTCAAGACATTTTTGTTTCTGTTAAGGCAAGGATGTTTATATTGTCAACGTGAGAGACGAGAGAACCGTCCGAAAGAGATAGGAAAGTTAGAATCCGTTTTCTTAGAAAGCGAGATTTGTAGAAGTTGAGTTTATTATTATTGAATTTTACAAGGTTGAGCTGACCCCATCCGGATCTATCCAGATCAGCGAGTAATAGAATCGGAAAGATAAGACGAGAGCAATTCTAGATAAGATAGAGCAGAATGGAAATAGTTGAAGAATGAAGTTCAAGTCATCGCATTATGATCGATAGAGTTAATTGCAGGTGTGAGAAAGATCATTTTAATGAAAAGTAAGATATAAATTTAAGAGATAGACAGAACTGAGGAACACTACTATTGAACAGAAAAAGGAAAGAAAAGTCCTCCCATCAACAACAACGATACTAATTGAGCGATTGAAATTGAAAACTAGACATTAGTAAGCAAAAGGAAGGAGAACCCAAAAGAGAGGGGAACGAGCTTGAGAGCATGGTGATCGTGCATACCGGTCAAATGCTTGGATATGTCAAGCGCCACCACGCAAGTCTCCCCGTAGTTCCTAAGATGAACTAATTTGGCATTTAGTTGCTATTGCATCCCTTAAATCATCAAGGTTTCGTGGACGATTCTGGTTCACAACAGATTTGAGATGACCCCAAAGGAAATAGTCAAGTGGAGTGAGATCTGGTGATCATTTCACGGGCCCTCTCCATTCAATCCATCTGTTAGGAAAGGTTTCGTAAATGTGGTGATGCACCCAGGTTGTAAAATGTGCCAGAGCTTCATCCTGCTAATAAAAGTTCTGTCCTCGACATATAGAAACATTCTCAAGGTAGCCAGACAAGAAGGTCTTCAGGAATTCTAAATAGGTTCCACTGGTGACATTATCATTGAAGAATTATGTCTCAATGATTTCCTCCTCCCAGATCCCAGCCCACAATATGATCCTCGGGTTGTGCTGATGATGTCCCTTTTCAATCCAACGTGGATTGTTATCTGACCAATAGCGCATATTGTGCCGGTTCATCACTTAAAATATATTGACGAATCCATATGTGCGCGCCTCCGTGGAAAAATTCCATCCGCCTATCTGAGTCTCATCATGTAGAGATTGTACAAGATGCACTTTGTACGGATGAAATTTGTTCGTCATGAGAATACGATGCACTGATGATTTGTTTATGTTTGCTTCCAGGCTTACTCTTCTGACTGATTTTACAGGGCTTTTCAGAACATTAACCAAAAACCACAGTGGATGTTTCTTCATCGGTTGCACTCTTTGGACACCCACATTTCGGACAGTCAGCAACTGAGCTAGTTATCTTGGAAGCGTTTGATTAAACGGCAGACTGTGATATGGCTCAACTTTTATTTTTCAGGGTGGCTGTTGCTGAATTCATCAGCTACTGAAAGGTGAGTAGCCCCTTGTCTACCAAACATTAAAACAAGTTGAACTCTTTCTTCTAATCTTAGTTTCTCAGTAATTATGGCTGAGAAACTGAAAACAGAAAGCAGAAAGCAGAAAATAATTGTCAATAAATTTTTTCTAAAACCTATATAGTGCGCGACCTCTGGGACACCCTGTACAGTAATTATATATATATATATATATATATATATATATAACCTCACTCTAACATAACCATAATTCCAATTTAATTTCTATATCCACGTATTTTACTTTTTCAAGCACCCTCCTTTTACACACCCCTCGAAATCTCTCTCTACAATCCTCTCAAACTCTCTATTACAGTATATTCGCCACACAAAACGCAAGATTATCTCGACATTTTGCATCTAGATGCCCGAGTCCTTACCTAATTTCGTAAGCTCTATTTCTCCATCAATCTGTCTCTTTAATATAGATTTACACTCAAAAACTGAAGAATTGCAAACTAAAATATAGGCTCTCATCCATTTATCTAATTGTTAAACTTAAATATCCTTTATACTTAACGTCTCTTTTATATAAACATTTTAAGATTATATTACTACTTGCAGATTTGGCAAGGATATTTAGTCTTTTTATTTAAAAAGCACTCATTGTTGACAAACCCAATTAGTTCTATATATTTAAATATATTAATATATATATAATATATAAATTATATTAATATATATATATATATTATATATAAATATATATTATATATATATAATTATATATATATATATTATATTTAATATATAATAATATAAATATATATATATACCTGCTATATAAATATATATATAATATGGTCTAAATATACCCTTAGGGTAGAACGCTACTTGTACTGTTAGTAACGAGTTAAAAGTTTGGCTGGTTTTTAATTTCGTGTCGTTCTCTCTCTCTCTTCTCTCTCTTCATCTTCTCTCTCTCTCTCTCTTCCTCTCTCTCTCTTCTCTCTCTCTCTCTCTCTCTCTCTCTCTCTCTCTCTCCTGCTCTCATCTCTCTCTCTCTCTCTCTCTACTCTCTCTCTCTCTCTCTCTGTGCGGAGTCCACTCCACCCTCGCCCATCTATTTCCTACATCATCTCTCTCTGAACTCTCATTTATTTAATACAATACTCTGCGGTTCTCTCTCTCTCTCTCTCTCTCTCTCTCTCTCTCTCTTATACTCGTGCTTCTCTTCTCATCTCTTCTCTTCTCTCTCTCTCTCTCTCTCTTCTTCTCTCTCTATCTCCTATCTTTAAATTAAAATAATTAACAAATTATTTTCTTTAGCTTCTAATTTTTTTCTTCTCTATCTCTCTCTTCCTTCTCTCCTTCCAATGAATGGATTTCTCTTATCTCTTCTCTCTTCTCTCTTATCATACCTTCTCTCTCATCTCTAGTACTCTCGATATAATCTGTATGCGTTAACAAGTGTCTTTTCATGTGTCCTCTCTTATTACTTTCATTCGTTTGGCATTTCAATATCTCAATCTCTCATCATTTATGTTTTTCATACTCTATCTAGCTTCTGCATACTCTTCTCTCTCTCATTCTCATACATCCTCTCATACTTATCTCTCTCTCTCTCTCTACTACCCTACTCTCATCATCTCTCTCCTCTTCTCTCTACTTTAATAAAATTAAATATACTCTCTCTCTCTCTCTCGCTAATATAATAATTATATAAATAATTTTATATATTTTTCTTTCTCGACGATATTAATTTTAATACTAATTAAATTAAGTAGATAGGCAATGAAATCTCAGCCTAATACGAACTTATCCAGAAATCATTAGTGACAAAACGTAATAATGTAAAGTCAACATATCTTCATTACATAAGTGAGATCGATTTTATATAATTTTATAGATAGTTATATTTCAAATTATATATGAAATATTTTTTAAATTTCAAACCATATAAAATCATAAAATAAATTGATACATCTGAATCCCAATATAAATATAATATTAATATAATATTAATAATATAATTAATAATAATATAATTAATTAATAATTATATATTTACTTAACTTAAATTTATACTTTAACTTTATATTTGTTTTAAGAAAACAAAATTAATATTAAATTATATATATATATATATATATATTATATATATATATTATATATATATATTTATTAATTTAATATATTATATATATATATTAATAATAATATATATGTAATTGTTGTGTGTGTAGAGTGCATAAAGGCTAACATCATATTGATAAATTAAGTAGAATAAGAACGGCTCAATAATAAGCACAATATATCAGATAACCACAAATTTCTCTCATATTTTTTTTTTTAATAATTATCATTTATATAAATAATTATGGAAATAATTTAAAATAAAAAATTTATATTAGCCCCATTTAAGGGGCTCGAAGCACGTAAACGGGGGACAGAAAGGGAGACTCGAAGGTCCACCGGAGGGCCGAGAGAACCCCGATCCATGCTATCTTTGCGGTTTACCTATGGGTATTACTATTTTAATGTAAAAATAATAATACCAATAAATGATTAATATTAAGGAAAGTAAAAAATTATTCTTCTTTATATTTAATAACTAAAGGGAATACACATAGGGTTAAACCGCAAAAATGATGCAGGAAGATACGGGGTCTGTCGGCCTACCCGAGTGTGGCGAACGGTATAGAGGGGCGACTCGTACCTCACTTTACTGCTACCCCGTACAGTGCTCGAGAAGCCACCCTAATAAATTAGGTAATGAAGAATAACTTTTCTTATTTTTGATTTTGTATATTGTGATCGTTTTATTAATATTAATAATAATACAGAAATAATAATACCAAAGAAATAAAAAATTATAAAAAAATAAAAAAAATAATAATTAATTTATCCAACAATCCACCATCGCAAATAACGTTTAAAGTCTGAATCCATAATAATACCCAACCTTGTATATATGTAATTATGAGCTTTTAGTGTTAATGAATTAAATAATATTAAACAATCAACAAAAAAAAAAAAATAAATAAAAAAAAAAAAAAAAAAAAAAAAAAAAATATAAAAAAATTAAATAAATATTTAGTGCCTCATTAATATCGAACGTTTGGAAATAGACAACGATGATTTTAAAAGATTAAAATAAGTATTTAATTATATTTTTACGATTATTCCATTATTATTTTTAAATATATCATTGTTATTATTATTAATATATAATATTTAAATTATATATTAATTAATTTATATTATTATTTATTATATTCTAAAATTTTAATAAGCTAAAAATTAGCTGAAGGCAAAATAATATAAATTGCGTAATACAAAAATGCCATTATTTTTATATACAAAAAATAAAATTGAACCAAAATTTGCATAAATTTTATTTATCAGTACAAAGTATTTTTTCATAATGAATACTCGCAATAATTAAACTACGTCAAATACATATTACGTCTATTTATAATAGCAACAGTTAGATCAAATAACTTAATGTACAGATATAGATCAAATAAATTCCATTTTTTATTAATTTCAAAAATAATTTAAACTTTAAAAATAATTGAATTAATTATTTTAATAATATTAAATTAATTATTATATAATTAATAATTAAATAATAATAATAATAATAATATATAATTAAATAATATTAATTAAATATTTGTTTTCTTATTATTATATATTTAATTATATAAACATTATAATTATATAATATTATAATTATTTTTAAATTTATAAGGATTTAAATTTTATAATTTATTATTATTTAATAAATATATTATATATTTATGTATAATTTTATATTAATTATATTAATTATTATATTTAATTTATATATTTTATATTATTATTTAAATGATTATATTATATTTATTCATTTAATTTCTTTTTAATTTTATTTTATTTTATTTTTTTATACAAGTCTTAAAATATTTAAAATTCCCTGATTTTAGTGTTTCCCGTTTGTTTCCCTATTGCTTACCAAAATTTTCCCGTTTCTGGACTTAAAAATAATATAATGATAAAAAACATCAATTTTTTATTCTTCTTATCTAATAAGAAAGGTGAGATATAAAAATGAAAACCCTCCAAAGCCCAACCTCAAACCATCCCAGTAAACAAATAATTTTCTTCTAGGAACAAATATCTCTCATCAACAACCCTCAAATGACACATTGAACATAAAGACATTTTTGTATACTAGGGTCAGTTTAACGGCACTTGAATAAATTTTTAAACAATTAATTAATCATATTACAGTAGTTTGCTGAAAGTTATGATGAGTTTCAGATTCATTTAATTTTCTAACATATCTTGGAAATGATGGTTTACCAGGTTCCTGCTTTTGCTTTCATTTTTTCCTTTTCTTTACTTTATTCAAATTAAAAATTAACCTCAAAAACAAATACGGTACACAAAAATTTTTATAAAAACATTTGCACATTTTCCTTTCTCTAAAATAAAATAAAAATTATTTTATAACATTTCTCTAAAACAAATTACAAAATTTATTTAATCTAAACTAAAACCTACTAAATAAGTAGATTAATCTTAAAAAAAAATAAAAAGTTTATGCTGTTTTAAACATAAAGCTATTCTCTTCTATAAAATTGAATGTAGAGTTTATCGCGCATCCCTAATTGTACAAATTATATTTACTCTTTTAAATTTCTCAGCCCCTTTAATCTCAGCTGCTAATTTCCTTTTTTTTGCACCTTCCACAGAGTTTCTGCTCTTTCTTATTTGTTTCTATTTTTTTAAGTAATCCATATACTCTGTAAAAGTGACATGTGTCGCAGATATGACAATCTCATTTGTTTAATATAACATTATAATTTATAAATCACCCTCCAGTATTTTTCATTTCAGCAAAAACTCTTCACGCAACAAAGGACTCTTTACACTCGCATAAATTTTTCTTGTAGACAATGTTTGTTTTGTCGAGATACTACTCTCTACGATTAGGCATTACCTATGAATATTAAAGAAAAGATGGACAGCTAATTTACAAAGTTTTTTGTAATTCTTTTTGAACGATTATACATTTTTCAAAAAATTTCATATGATAAAGTTTGATTACGAGTTCTGATTCTTCCTTACTCATCATTTAAAACTTAATATTCAGAAGTATCAAGGACATAAGGAATTTATAGATATCAAAAAGTTCATAATCAATGGTTTGATTTATATTCGTATAAAGTCTAAAATTGTTATTTCCTTTACGACAACACTTATAAACACATTTTATTAAATTTCTTCAAGTTTATTAGAAAAGCAGTTACCTCTTGTGACTAAACAACTTTAATTGTTTTGTGATGAATATTATAAAAGGACTTTCTTTTTACTTAAACTTCTGGAAATAAGTACTTAACATCTTACTAAATTGGAAACATCTTACTAAATTGTTTTTGGCAACAATCAGAAGCTCTATTGGAAATATGAACTTGATTAAGAGGAAAACAACTCTTAATTTCCCCTTTCTGTACATCTTTTGCCTTGCTAAAAAGAGACATCCAAGGTAGAATCAACTGAGGCTCCCTGAGAACAAGAACTTGATGCAGAATTATTCGATTGCAATTGTTTAGAATTATTTGACCAGTACCCAGTACTTTGCGTTAACAAAATTGTATATTCATCATGTCGGCGAGCTGGATTTAAGATTTATGTATGCTCTGTGTTTCTTGCATACTTGTTCAATGACTTTATTTAATAGTGGCTCTTGGTTGCCATATGGGAAATGAGGAAAAAATTCTTTTTTTGAAGTATTTAAATAATTTGCACAAAAGCGTAATGTTCCTAATTTCGCTTCTGCTGAGCCATTTTGACCTAATCTGGATGACAGAGTGGTAAGTTCAGCCATGTGTAATATTAAAACTTGTTTATTATAATTGAAAATATGAAGATGTTTTTTGCACAGATCTAATATTTATTATTAAATATTATTTAAAATAATACAAAATAATTAATTCAATTCTGTAAAATTAAAAGAGAAGTTAGTTAAAAGGCGTCATGTATACTGCAGTAAATTGATATAAATTTAAAAATATAAAGTTTTAATAACTCTAAGTAAAGTATAAATTCTTAAGCTAAGAAAAAGTTGATATATAAAATTTTTACTAAATTTTACTCCATATTGGAATTTATCAACAATTTAAATCAGTTTAAATTGTAAGTACTAGGAAGAGGAGAATCATGAATGATAATTTATGTCTCTTTACTCATTCTCCTCCTTTCAAGACAAACACCTTTCTAATAACATCCCTGAGCCAACTGAGTACTTTACCTTAAGATTACATCCCTTTTTAGATGAAATTTTTGAATAGTCATTATAATATGTGGCTTCATCTAATATCAAAATTGAAGGATTTTTAAAATATAGAACATCTAACTAGATTATAATTTCTATAATTTTAATTTATCCTGTTATTATTTTCCCTGTTTTCCCTGCACACTTTTCATTTTTCCTGTATCTATATTAATATATATAATTGTGTTTAAACTATATAATAATATTAATATGATATATAATATATATATATAATATTAATATATTATAAGATATATTAATATATATATATTATATACTAGTATATATATATATTAATTAATTAATATATATATTATATTTATATTATATAATATATATATATTATATAATAATAATATATTATAATATATATATTAATTTATTATTATTAGATTATATATAATAATATATATATATATATATTATATTATTATTAGTAATAATAATATATATATATATATATATATATTATATAACTATTATATATATATAATATATATATATATTAATATATTATATATATATTATATATATTATTTATATAATTATAGTATATATATATCCATATATATATATATATATTTTTAATATATATTTAAATATTAATAGTATATATATAATATTATAATATAATATATATATATATATATATATTAATATATATTATATATATATATATATATGATATTATAGATATATAATTAATAATATATATATATATTATAAATAATATATATATATATTATATTAAATATTATATATTATATATATATATAATAATATTATATATTAATATTAATATATATATGGATATATAATATATATAGATATATAATATATATATATATATATATATATATATATTAAATATATATATAATATATATATAATATATATTTATCAATATATTAATAATATAATATATATATATATATATAATCATATTATTTATATATAATTAGAGGTGAATATTACCTACTGCATCTATTGCATGTCTAGTCGGTGCACTGCAAAAATTTGTATAGAATTTAAATAGCGCAACAATATAACGTCAAAATTCGACTATCAAGATTGTGTATGAAAAACTATTTCTCTTCTGAACGGAAAGTGTAGACAAAAAAACTGAACAAAATTATTTTACTTAAAATATTATAAGTCGTGCAAGCGACGAATATAGCACACATGACATCATACCGCGCAGAGTCAAATATTATTGCAAAAGCGACATATAATTAGGATGAATAAATGACATATAAAGCGTCAAAAAGTAGTCTAAATGTGACGAGAGAAAATTATTTGTAAATTATTTAAGGTTTATAAGAATTTATTGGTTATATAAACTAAATTATATATAGCAAAAAATACTATTTGTAGAAGGAGATGTGGTATAATCTGTATTCAATATCTGTGATCTAATCTTCCTCGTACTCTCCTCTGACAATAATATAATAACATGTTTAATAGAGGTCTTAATTTAATAAATCCCATTATTACTCATAAAGAAATTATAAAATATATTTGATCAAAAATGTCTGGATGCCATATTGGGATTACATGCACTCACCTCTTATGCTCATAGTGAGTAAAAAATTTAAGTGAAATCTTCGGATATTCACAAATGTAGACCCGTAAAGGAACAACCTTTCCACGCCGGTGAGCTGTATAAGAGAAACATTTACATTAGAAAAAATATTGTTAATAGGGAAGTCAGGTTAATGATAGGATAGAATTATAATTATACCTAATAAAACAGTCCACCCAAGCACCTCCTGGTATTCCACACGGAAAACAGATTCCTATGGAGTGCTATATATATTAGTAACTTTAGTGTAATAGTGTACATATTTATACTGGCAGTCCTAGCGTATCTAACTTAAGTTATTTAGTCTACAACCTCTCCTCCAGATAGGTGTCTGCTGGATTAATGGACCCTTCAGGTTTCGAATTAAATATTAGAATAAATGTAATATCAAAGAACTCAAAATCTTATTTTTAAGTTTCATTTGAACATTTTGTTTTTATATTGTGTAAATATATATATATTATAGTATATTATAGTATATCAACTAAAGATAGATACCACCGCTATTGAATCTCTCAGAAAACTATTAAGATATGGATAACTCACATAAGAAACTTATATAGATAATATCAATATATGATCAGTGTAACGAAAATTTTGATATTGAGTAAATGCATAAAAAAAAAATTATACTTTATTTTTTGTATTTTTTTATTATATAATATTTACTCTACCTAAATAAACTCTGATATAGTATATGATAGTATAAAAACTTAAATAACAGTATGGATACAGCTATATAATAAATTCGTATTTAGGTGGACTCGAGCCTAACTCTAGGTATAGGACAGAGGACGTTTTCCATACCCTATTTAAGGGGTAGGGCGGTATATATATAAGGAACCCCAGCGACTCATACACTCAATACCAAGAGCGGGGGTGTGGAGACCCTCCCGGAGGGGAATATATCCTACCCTCGAGGTTAGTCCTACCAGGGGTATACCCGAGATACCCGACTCTATGCATATTCTATTTAGCCGGTTTACCCTGGTAGGTATTAATCTTTATAGTCAAAAAAAAAAAAATCTTATATTTTAATAATATATATTATATACGCTGATAATTATATATATATATGTTATATAGTTTTATTAGTTACCCTTATATATAGTAGTTTTGAAGATATAAAAAAAAGTTAAAATAAAAAGTAAATTTTTATTTTTGCATTTTCTTTACCATATAATTTACCATACGTATTGATATTATACATATATTTATCACCATGAGTTTTCTTATATGTAAATCCCACTATAATACTTGGTTATTGATATTCAATATCCGGGTTAAAACTTTCTATAGTGTTACCATCCTATATATATATATATTATATATATGTAATATTAAATATTATATATATATATATATTATATAATATATTATTAATATTATATTATATATATATATATAATAAATATATATATATATATATATAATATTTATATTAATTATATATTATTATATAATATATATATATATTATATATATATATATATATATATATATATATATATATAATATTATATATATATTATATATATATATAATATATATAGCTATAGGGTGATTCAAAATTATTGTAAAAATTTTTGTAACTGATAAGAAATGCAAAAAAACAAATGGTAAAAGTTCCTATAAAGGTATGACGTAATGTGCTTAGTTTTCCCGTCTGCTGTCTGTATGTGTTTTTTACTAAATATTTTGTATCTACGAAACCAAGTAGGTTACAAACCCTATATTTGGGATGAATACTGTTGTGTGTATCAAATTTACTATAAATTTAAAAATGGCGGCCGTTAAAAGTATTTGAGGCGACATTCCATGAAAGTGGATGACTTAGGTTAAAATGTTAAGGAACGAAACAACACCTATTGTTGTACGCAGAATCAAATGGTATAACATTTAATATATTATGACTATTAATAAGGGAGAATGTAAATTTTATTAATTGGAAACGTCTCATTTAAATAATAACAACTCTTCCACAAACAGCTACCCCATCCATTTAACATTTCAGCACATTGTTGACCAAAACAACCAACTTCTGTATACAATAAATGCACTGTCTGTTTGTGTTACGCATTACAATGTAACTCATTGACTGTGTGTGTCTCTTACGTGTCTTTCGTTATTGAATATGGATAGTAATTACCACGTGTATTCATACTCTGAACTAGCTGACATGAATCTAATGTATGGGATGGCACGCTGCAATGGTTCTGCAACAAGACGTTTGTACCAAGAGAAATATCGCAACAGAATTTGTCCAAGCGCAAGATTTTTTGCCACTATTAATCAACGCCTGTTTGAAACAGGGTATTTGCAGTCCAAAGAGCACACTAATGCAGGCAGACCCCGATCTACTAGGACTGTTGATTTAGAAGAATTAGTTTTTAATGAAATTTCTGAGCATCCTGAAAAGAGCACGCGAGAATTGTCACTACAGTTTAATTAGAACCAATCTAGTAATTGGAGATTACTACACAAGCAACAGTTACACGTCCATCAGGTGCATACCCTATTGCCACGTGACTATGCTCCTCGTGTTATTTTGTCAATCGGTTTGTTGAACAAATGTGATTTGAACCCAAATTTTTAACTTAGTTTGTAATTTACGACGCAGGCTCACTTTACAAGAACAACTATCGTTAACCGTTCATAACGAACACATTTGGGCCAGATGAAAATCCTTCATGCCATAAAACAGAATCGTTCACAACATAAGTTTTCAGTAAACATTTGGGCAGATATACATGTCATGTACTTATGTTCGAGCTTTCCCCCAGGCCTAATGGCATAATCTACTTAAACTTTGAAAACACGAGCCCGTACCTTGTTGGGAGATGTACCTCTTCAGTTGTGTGCCAAAATTGTGGTTTATGCATGATGGGGCTCTGCACACACTTTAGTGATGCAATTTGTGAAATACCTGAATGAGACCTTTCCCCAATCAATGGATAGGTTGCTATGTCGAGGAGTTTCCGTGGAAGCAAGGTCACCAGACCTAAACCCTTTGGATTATTACCTTTGGGGACATTTAAAGACCTTAGTATACTCGTCTCCAATCGCACCACCGTTGAAGACCGACAATAAGGATTATGAGTAATGAATGGTCAAACAGAACTCCTGCGAATTATTTTACGGGTCCGAAAATCGATGAGAAAGCGCCTGGACGTGTGCATGGGAAACAACGAAGTTATTTTTCAACATCATCTTTAGCTCTTTTGATGTTCATTTGTAGGTGCTTTAGAAAAAGTGTTTATGTTGTACAAATTAAACCTCATCATACAATAATAATATGTTTATTACACCTCCTATTCCGAATGAGTTATTTGTTTCCTCAAATACTTTTAAAGTCCTCCATTTTTAAATTTAGAGTTTGTAACTTACTTGGTTTCGTAGATACAAGATATTTAGTAAAAAACACATACAGACAGCAGACGGAAAACTAAGCACATTACGTCATACCTTTTATAGGAACTTTTAACTTTATTTTTGCATTTCTTATCAGTTACCAAAAAATTTTTACCATAATTTTTAATCACCCTGTATATATAAATATAATACAAGAGATGCTTAAAGTTTTAACAAATTAAAAAAATAAACTCACATTTACATGGGTCACTTTCAGACTCAGTCCCATTACCCTCAGTGCCTTTGATATGGAGGAGTAAGATTCGATGCAATATTACACTTTATTTCCTCTAGTATCCTGGTCTTGGCAGCTTGGTACTTCCCCTCATTTAACATATGTACCACTTTGAGTTTGAAGTGAGGATGCAGGGATGTTGCCATAAGCAAATCAAAATCATCAAAGGATATTCTGAACCACGGTTCAAATGCCTTTTTCTTCCCTTTGTTTGCCTTTGGTTTAGCAAGTACCTGACTAAGTTTTTGGCAAAGCTAAATTTTTCCACCTCTCGTTGCATTTCCCAATTTGTCCTTTTGCAGGATGAGAGATTACGGCAAATAGACTCCCGAGTACGCGATTCCTCTCTTCCTGCCAAAATATTCAAGCCTAACAGCAATAGGGGTCATTAATTCGATGTATCCGCAATTACCTCCTTATCACTTTTATTAAATACCGGAAGATAAGGCTTTTGCTCCATACAAATGTTGTTGATCTTGTGTTATGCGACCATCAAGGTTCTTAAGCAGGTCTTTTATAGAATCGTATAGGGAGTTCCAGCGAGTAACACTAGGTGTTTTAAACTTTGTTCCCAGCTCCTTAATTTTGGCAGCAGTTGTAGTTTTCCTGTTTTGGGCATTCCACAATTCCTGTGCTTTGGCAAGTGTGCTTAATTAAATGGATCCTTGGCACCAGAGGACCACGAGGAACATTTAAACATCCTTTAGAGTCCAATGAAGTGTTGTGAATGAGTAGTAAGGAAAATGCAAATACAGGCTAGATTATGTTTAGGTTAGGCTAGTAGCATCAGTTCAAACAAACAGATTTCTAGCTGCGAGAGGTTTTTGTCTGCAGAACCTCTGTTGCACTAATTTGCTCCATCTATCTCTGCAAGCAGTAATAACCAACTATATTCTCTGCAATATCTCTCATATAATATAATATAGTGATACATGTTTTTCTTACCTCTTACGTCACCCGTTTCTGCCTGAGCATTCCACACTAACGAAAGGCCTCTGCAAACTCAAATATTAGACAGCTTAAAGGATTATCTGTTAATGAATGTAGTACAACATTACATAAGTGTTTTTGAATCATGTAATTTTTTATTGAACTTCCTTTCCTGAATTATTTGGTAATTATATATTTACTCCAACATTTGATTACTTTCTTTTCATATTGTAATTTTTTTTAATGCACCTTATTAGCTCATAATGTAACTCTAATAAATAATTGTTATGTATCGAACATCTTCGTTAATATTATAAATAGTACTGTAGCTGGTCTGAGAAACAATTAACTCATAATTCTAACAGGCTAAGGACGTCATCTATTATCTCTCTTTAAAGTTTCAAAATTAATCCTAAGTGTGAATACCTAGTACGAATCGACAGAGAAAGACGTCCGATGGTATATGATGAGTAGAGGTATCCCAATCAGCTGTCATGAGCGGTTGTGGACACAATGTGAGACTGACAGTGAACTGATAATGCTGGTTATTCAGTCTTCAACCCTAACCTGTAATGACAGTAGTATAAGAGTTGGAAACAGTCTATAAGCCAAATCTGCAACTCAATATCACCTTTTTCTTCTGGAGGGTAGTAGTGGTATGAAATAAATTCAGTAGCTTACGTGACTATAAAAGTATTAGGGACAAAAAAATTCGACAAAAGAACTCTGAACTCCACAATGTGAATAGGAACAATGTCATGTGGAAGCATTCGAGAAATATAAAGATTTGATGAGAAATGATATTAATGGCAAATGAAACTTGGTATTTCAAATTCCGAAATTTTTTGTATGCGACTGTATTTCTGGTTAGTTTTTAACCTGTTAGTTGTGACACCACTTATAGTTAACATGTACTTAAAAAATAAAACACATACTTGTAAAGCAACTCAAAAGCTCTCTTCTGTTTAAATATTTCAAATAGACTGGAGAATGGTGGTCTGACGCTTTTTTG
>JABUQX010104403.1:0-5000 GCA_015478945.1 Trachelipus rathkii | reverse complement strand
CCTTCTAACTATCGCCCTATGCTTCACTGTATTCTATCTAAGTATCTTTGAAACCTCCTTGCTCAAACTCTCCTTTACTTAGATCATCTTAATCGTGCATTCACTTCTTTCGATCGACATGTCGGCTTCGGGCGTTCGAGGTTCTACTGTCGAGTCTATTAACTTTCCTTATGCTTATGTTATCGTTTTTTTTTTTTTTCTTGCCCTTAGGAACTATGGAGAGACTTGCGTGGTGGGGGAGACTTGACATATCCAAAGCATTTACTGGGAATATTTTATGCACGCTTCACTGCTCTCCAAGCTCCCTTCCTTTGGGGTTCCTCCTTCTCTATGCTTACTTATGTCTAGTTCTCACGTACAAAGTCGCTCAAGTGAGTACAGTATGTTGTTGACGGGGGAAACGTTCTGTGCTTCTTTTCTGTTCAATTGTGTGTTCCATGGAGTTCGTTGTGCTATCATTTTATCTCTATCTTTATTCTTACTTTTCATTAATGATCTTCTCAACTGCCACATCTAACTCTATCCAACTCGTATGCCGATGACTTCGAGCCTTCATTCTTCAACTCATTTCAGATTTGCTTCCTCTTTTACTTCTAGGAATTGCTCCTCTCGGTCTTAATCTTTCCGATTCAACTATAGTCCGCAAGATTCTGGACTAGAATTTCCGGTAGGTGGTGGTCGTCTTTACACCGATTGTGAAATTTATTCACTCTTTAAAAACTCAACTTATACAAATCTCACTCACATCTCTAAAACACCTTTCCAACTTTCCTATCTCTTTTCGACGGGTTCTCTCGTCTCTCCTGTGACAATATAAACATCCTTGGCTGTGCTTAACATTTAACAAAAAAATGTCTTGGAAACCTCACAATCACAACGTTGATAGGGCGGCCCAAGAAACTTGGAATTCTGTTAGAATGCGGATCTTTTTTCCTCCTTTTCTCAGTACATACTCTCTATACACCTCATCCGCCCTTGTATGATACATGCTTGGTTCTCATATCAGGAGTGGGGCTCTCTTCTGAAGTTTCATCCGGCTTTTGTGACAGGTCGTAGTTCAATAGTGTGCCAAAAAAGACTTATAAAAAATGTTCGTACTTCCAAACTCACTTGGACGCCTCTATCTTTGCGCGCGGATGTTGTGACATTAATCTCTTTTCATAGGTGGAACCACTCAGCGCACTCGATGCTTCGATGGGCTTGTAACTCGCGCCCCCCCCCCCTACCACAAATTTACGATCGCCGCGTAGCCACAAGGTCTGGTCTGCGCATGAGGTTTGTTCGTGAATATTGGTAACTCCAGGCTAGTTCGCTGCGGTGCTTCCTTCTCTCCTGCCACCTCTGTTCTGTGGATTCTCTTCCATCTTCTGTGTTGCCTGCTGAATTTAATCTCCCTCACTTCAAAGCTTGCGTCTGGGAATGTGTCATCTGCGTAATTTGCGTTAGTTGGTGAGCTGTCTGAGACGGGTGTGAACAAACCGCACTCTTTATTAGTATGTTCTATGTGAAACAAATATATAATATATAATATATCATATATATATAAAAATATAGGTCCATTCTTAGTAAGGTAAATAATATATATATACGTATTGAAGAGAAATATGTAATATATCGTGATAATTATTTAATACTTTTATATAGTATATATATATTATATATATATAATATATATATATATATATATCTGTTTCGCCTGATGTGAATGAGGGCTTTGATAAAAAATTGGGCTCAAAAAATGTCAAGGTCAATGGCATGATGGAGAGAAGGTGGAAGAGTTGTTGCGGCGTACCGAACTCGAGATCGCCAACAGTACCAGCAGCAGCGAGGGAAAGGACATGGAAGAGAAGGACTTCTACTCAAGCATCTGTGATGCTTATGATTACACTGAACTAACTTCAAGGTCTAGAGAACGTTCATAAAGTAATCAGATCTCAGAGTAAAGCATGTGAGCTCATGTAATAAGTGGAGCAGGCTAATCGACAGACGAGCCTGTCAGACCTACCTTTTAACCATGAGGAAGTGCTCATTTTGTATCTAACTTGATAAGATTAACTCATATACTGCATTTGCCGGTCTAAGCTCTAGCGGTGACGATTGTTCTCCCTCTTGGCAAAGATATCACAGATCTAAGAGAATTCTCTGTCATGAGATGATAACTTTAGTATGCTCATGTTTATGAAGGGAACATACAAATACTGCAGAAGGCCCAGAACCTAGAATTTATATTTTTATTATTGATAAATTATAATTAAATCTTATTCTTTGATTTCATGTTCAAATCTTATTAACGTTTATATTTGGGTTTTTACATACATTATAGAACCTAATCGATATAACATCAGATAAAATAGAAAAATAAATTTTTTTATTATAAGAAACACTGAGAAGCAAATGGAAATATAAGAATTAGAATTTTAATAATAAGATATCAAATTTGATTAATGGTTAGTCTAGCCCTGTGTTCACAACATTTCCATTAATTTTCTTTTTCTCTTCATCCTTTTAAAAAAAATTCTAACAATTTCAATTATTAATGCAAATTACCGCATATCATCTTCATTGTTAATTTAATTTGGTTAATGGTTAGTCTAGCCCTGTGTTCTTTTTTAACATTTTATTATAATAAATGGAATACATAAAAATTTGATTTATCGATTATCGGGTTATCGCCTTGATCGGCGATATTTTGATCACGAGTATCGGATATCGGTTATCGTGATAAGGTTTTCATTATCGATTTATCGGTTATCGCGATAACATTTTCCGTTATCGTGCCCACCTATGTATATATGTATAGATAATTAGGTATATTATTATATATATATATTAATATATATATAATAGTATAGATTATACTATATATATAGTATATATATTATATATATATTATTATATATAGTAATATATGGATATATATAAGTATATATATATATATATATATTATATATATTATATATATATATATTATATATATATAGGACCTTTTGTAGACCACATCCCTCAAAATAATTTAGTATTGAATGGTTCGGTAATGTTTTTTTACGTTTAGGTAAAGAAAATTAAAAATTGATTTTCTATTAAAAAGAACTACTTTTTTTCCAATTTTGAGCTTCAAATGATTTATTTTCAAATTCATTTTATTTAATTTTTTGTTTATTCGACTTAGAATATTTATATTTGTGTTCCACAATTGAGTGTTGTATTTAATAATATATTATATATATATATATATATATATATATATATAATATATATATAATTATATATATATTATATATATATATAAGTATATATATATTATATATATATATATAATTACAATATATATATATATATATATATATATATATAATTATATATATATATATATATAGTATATATATGATGGTGATGATGTTTTTCTAAGTCGTCATCAGTATGTAACTAGCGACCGCAGCTCCTACAGTAAAACAAATTATATATTTGGAATCAGCGGAAATTCTAAGGAGGGGAATTTTTGTTTTTTTTTTTTTTGTGTGAGCTGATATCATCACGAAAAATATATTTAAAAAGTATATTGTCCCATTATAGGTGGCCTCGAGCGCGACGGGGGATCAGAAGAGGAAGGGACGTTTCGATACCCCGGACGGGATGGGTCTGAGGAACCCCACGCTCGAACCCTCAAATGACTTAAAGAGCGGGCGTTCCGGAACCATCCCCGGAGGGCGGATTAGTCCCCCGTCGTCCACCGGGAGGCGGAGAGACCCCGACTCTTTGCCATCTTTGCGTTACCTATGTATTCCTTAGTTAAAAAAAAAAGAATAATTTTACTTCCAAAAACAATTTGGTATTACTTTAACTAAAGGAATACGATAGGGTAAACCGCAAAGATGGCGGGTAGGTTGCGGGAAGCAGAGCAGGTATGGGTTCTCTCGGTCCTCCCTGCTACGAAGATTGGGACGACGGGGGAGACTAGATCCACCCCTCCGGGGATGAGTCTCAGATTACCTCCGCTCTTTTGTCTAATTGGTGTAGCACGAGAGTGGGTTCCTCCGACCATCCCCTTCGGGGTATGAAACGTCACCCCCCCTCTGTCCCCTCGTCGGCTCGAGCAAAAAAAAAAAAAAATGGGGGGGGAAAAATAAAAATTTGTGTTTTTTTTATTTTTTAAAACAAATTAATTTTTTTTTTTTTTGAAAAACAAATTAAGCTAAAAATAAAAAAAAAAAAAAAAAAAAAAAAAAAAAAGATGAAATAAAAAAAAAAAAAAACCCATCCTTAGAATTTTCCGCTGATTCAAATATATAAGTTTGTTTTTACTGTTAGGAGCTATCCGGCTAACCTATTACATACTGGTGAGGATAGTTTAAAAAAAAAATCTGAACCATCAGTATTAATGTATATATATGATTTTAAGTATATGTATATTATGTACCTATATAACTTATAGTATACTGTAAATGAATAAATAATAAGGAGATGAGTATTATATATGATTATATATATATAATTTGAAAGTATATGTGTGATATATATTTAGAGTGAGTATATATATAATGATAATTATTATTATATAAATATTATACTATAATATATATATAATAGTATTTTAATACAATTATTATGTTTCATATGCCTTTCAGTGAAAGGCACAGAAAATCAATAAAGATATGTTCTTTTTAAATGTGTTCGATTTATTATTATATTGCGCAAATTCAGGAATCTTAAATGACAATTATAATTTCACAAGTGTATGAAGCCAATTTTTATCATAGCCAGGTTCTTAGAGATATATTTTTTTGAGGATTGTTAAAATTGGATATTAATAAAAGTCCTATATATATATAGTTAGTGGGGACTATATTATGATATATGTAATATAGTGAGTGGAGGTTAAATAATTATATATATATATAGTTAATAGTATAATATATACTATAATATACTCAGAAGGAAGTATAATAGTGATATATAGTGAGTTAAATAATTAAAGTAATATAGTGTTATAGTAAGTAAAG
>JABUQX010104402.1:12500-31459 GCA_015478945.1 Trachelipus rathkii | reverse complement strand
AAGTTTATTTGTTGTAATATAGTTAGATGTAGTCTTATTGCGCTCACTATGAATTGTCATATGATTATGCATTATATCCCCATTCGAAATAGCTTCACACTGATTTAATTATATATATATCAGTCTCACAAGTCTATACTAAGTGCTGTAATCCAAAATAACATCACTATTCATGTGTATGATACGTCAGTGTGACCAATTTATCACAGTACATTTGTTTTAATAATATATATAATAAAGTTAATGCGTCACTTTTTATGTATATGATTATAATAGCATAATAATAACAATTATTTATCAGACCCTATACATTTTATTTATTTCTTGCCATTGATTTGTATAATCTTAATAAAATATAAATAATTATAGTAATTGATATGTTATATAGACATGCTGTCAATAAAACAATGTAACTAGTGATTACGTTTTGCATGATAATTATTAGTTCCTTACTATATGGCAAGTATACGAACTTGTTAATAGATTAAGGGTATTATTAATTAATCGGGCTTAAGTGGTGTTCATTGGATTTTGTTAGTGTATCAATTATATTTATTTATGTATCATGTATATATCATGTTTAGCTTATTGATTGTGATAGAAAACTTTGCTATGTAAGTAATTATTCGTTGATCAGTACTGTAAATTAATCAATGGTGATAAGAATGAAAGTTTAGAAATATAATACACTAGAATATAACTTACACTCTACACAAGAACTAACAATATACTCAAACAACCACAACAACAACTATACGCCATACACAACATCCTTACATCAGCAAGAACATAAAGCATCAGCTATAACAATCAATACAACAACTAAACGATCCAGTCTCGATACAACTCACTCGAGAATATATACCTCTTATAGATACTCTGATAGTTAGTTCTCATTCATTAATATCAGTCTATATTCTTTTTTACTTTAAGTCTTTTAGATTGGTTGAAAGAAGAAAATCTCTGTTACTATATTTCGTAGTTAATTGATTTGTTTAATTATTTCTCATATAACAGAAAGTTATCTCATATATATCATGAGATAGATTAAGCCATAGATATCAGAGCTGTTTGCTATATTATCCTAGTAGTGTAGAGGGATCCTCTCGTTGTCGGTAAGCTCCTTGTTAGCGGGACGCCTCGCAACTCGTGTCGATGATACTGCTATGTGATGCGTCTGAATAGATACTACCAGCCAACGAAATGGATTATATTTACATTTAACACGTTGTTTTTCGTAAAACGAAATTGATGAGAGCAATATATTTACCTTATGTTCTCACATATAATTGTAAGTGCAAGTAAGTTATATGTCTTTAATCATATCAGTTTATAGAATTTCTCTCAAAGAATATATTCAGTGAAATAGCCTTGGTAAGACTTGGTGAATAATAAAGGCTAAGATGGTATGTACTGTCATCTGTTTATCAATCGTGTCTGCTTATGAATAATCATAGGGTGACACTTGAGCGTGCTATAACAAGGATATAATATGATGGTTCATATCCACTGCCATTCTGATTAATGTTTAAAGAGTTATAATGATGGTACGCTAATCTATTATGAAACCTAATGATCTGTCACTCTATATCAATGTCGTGACGTGTATAGGTTCTCAACTGTGATATAAAACTTCTGCTAAAATATATAAAAGCTTTTGATCTACACATTAAAATACGACTCTTAATGTCTCTCATCTAAAGCTTGTTGCCATACACTCGAGGACATTAATTCATATAGCTCATGGTGTAATTCTACGATTATATACTACTGATACATTAGTGATTCCCAAGTTATATAAGCAGTTGTAGTAATCAGAAATGTAACCTTGAATATAATACTAATCAGCAGGATTACGTTTATCTTCTCTCTCAGTGGCGTAGTGAAGCGAGTGAGTGATGATTGATACAATGGGATACGTAAAAATAATTGTTAGTGCGGCAAGTTGATTTAGTTATGCTTACTATCCTTTCGTAATGATGTTGATTTCATGGAGAAACATTATAGATAACTTTGCTTATTTCTGTTTTATACAGAATTAACTATTGACATATGTTGAGGTTGCTTTATAAACCATATAGCACTGATACGGTATCAAAAATTTGATATTTTGAATATAGTAATCGATATTAATAGCTACTTTATTATTAATTGAAAATTAATATGTTTAGTCTGTACAACCAGAAACGATCAAAGGCTTCTTAGGAACGTTGTTCTCAAATTCATGTAAACGCCATATGTGTGTTTAAAGATGTAATTTATTAGGCGCGAATAAGCTGTTTTATTCGTGTCGGGATGTCTCTGTTGTGCTGGTGAATATACTGTACTCAGTGAATTAATTGAAATTTCAAGTTTATAGGCTCACGTCTTTAAACAAGACAAGTGTGCATGAAATAAAAACTTATTATGATTGTTTGAACGATAAACAATAGGAATATTTAGGATGCTAGGTTGCTAGAGAGTTGTGGTATCTATTGTTAGAGATGTTAGGACGATTTATCTATGTCAGCTGTATAGAGATGGATTGACTTGTCTATGGTCAGATAGCGTGACTAAATTATATTCAGACACTCTCAGTTTATTATGCATGCTCTTATGTAATGAGTCTTTATCTTTCATAGATCATATATTAGTTACTAATTGATGTCATAAAAACTTATAATTAGGTGTAAAAATGAGAGACCATATGTCGTCATTTAGGTAAAATTTTGTTACGTATATCATCTATTAGTATAATTGTAAATAATTAAACATTGTTATATGTATAATATGAGACACGCTTTGACAAAGGTGTGGATAAGTTATACGTTTTGAGATGTTAATGTCTATTATATTTAATCTGGTTGTTAAGCTAGTGAAACTTTAGTGTTATACGTTAAACCATTTATTCCTGACTAAGATTGGCTATAGAGTTCTCGTGTTGAGGTTTATATAAGTTCATCAGTTCAGGAATGATTGATAAGTAGATAGGAATGAAAGGAAAAAAGTTTTGATTGGTATCACTGGAAGTTATAAACGTGAGTTATGTTTTTAGTAATACTAGTTATAAAGCAATATTGATTGTTATTGTTTATGTTTAATATCAAATTGAAACTCGTGAAATGTTACTTAATCAATAGAATCAATAGATCACAGTGTCGTCAGTGAGGTGCTGGATGGGGTTGAGATGTAGGGATTGAGATTTAGAATGATTTATCTGCTTATAGGGTATAGAAGAAATACGATAAATTTAAGTTTAAGAACATAAATAAGGAAGAAGAATTGAGTATTAATTTTAAAAAATTGGAAGTGTTATGAAAAGATTTTTTGTATGTGAATAACATCTAGAGCATATATGTATGGTGTGATAACTCATCATTATAATGCATATATTTTACAGTTTGATGGGGCTGGTACCCCTTTTGGATGTGTACTGCTATTTTATAAATCTCTAATAACCACTAACACTATCGTCAATAACATTAAAATGAAAAGGTTAATATTAATTTTTTATCTATATAATATATAGTTATTGTTAAGATATATACAAGAAACGAGTTTCTTATAGGTCAATATTATTCAAGTGTTTGGTCCTCAGGAATCGCCCATGAATTAAAGTACCGGTTTGTGGAAATGCGTGTGTACAACCCTCAATAACTAACGGAGAATTTTCTAAATATCTGAATCTAGAAGTAACTCACAAGGAGAAAAAGTGTATTATCATATGTTTGGGATTTGGTTTCACTAATTTTAGGTCGTGTCAATATGTTTTTCAGAAATATAGACAGAAAGATCACCTACAAATTTTGACCATCGAATACTATTTCTTTATCTCAATCGTAAAATACATCATAAATGAGAGAGAAAAGAGAATACATTTTTGGAAGATCGCTGTAGAAATATTAGTTGAGGTTGTTAATACTAAATTAAGTAAAAAAACTAAATATATACTAGATTTTACTTGGAGGAGGTATAATATGCATCTCGATGCGTCGTGAGGACATTGAGACCCTTCTCTAGATTCATGTTTTATTACTCCTCGCGGTTAATATAAGATTAACAATATGACTCTCTCGATGGTTGTAATATTCCGGACGTTTTTTTTCTTTTACTTACAAAGTATAATTTCTTCCATGCGGTATCTACGCCAATGAGATGGTACGAGATCTGGTGTGTGGTCGGTCCCAATTTGGGTCGAAAATGTGTCAGTTACTACCACGTATATTACCATCTACAGCTTATACCGGGAGCAACGTGAGAGAGATCATGGCGATGAGACCTATCAGCACGTTTCGGTGTATTGTGTGCTAGTCGGTGCGAGTATTTTCAGACTTCGTCGCGGGTGCGCTCAAGCGGGTTTAACCGCACATACATGGCACGTCACTCCAGTCATTTTTACTTCCTCGTGGTTACCATCTAAGGAGATCACTCACGTAAAACTCACGCACAGGTCTACATATACCGAGTTGCCATCATCTGAGTCGATAAATAACTTTATCTAAAGTGAATTTGGAGAGGCTTGAGTCCCCCTAATATTGTTCATGAATCGTCACATTAGTATAAACAAACATAGCTGCGCATATCGATAAAAAAAAAAATTCCCCTTTCTATAGGTGGAGTTGGCAAAATGGCCGAATATAATTTTTAATTTTTTATGTGAGTTGTGTATTTTATCTTCTCTTTTCATGATGGTTACCCTCACTATGAACACAGTTTATCAATAGACTCGGTTCAAAATAATGTTTAATACCTTTACCGATCGCAACTATTGTAAGTATTTCTGAGATCTATGAAACCTCTGTTATAACTATTTTAATTGTTCTATTTTTTATACTATTGTGCTTTTGTCTTCCACGCAGTTTCTGCCTGCCAGCTACTCGTGGTGTTCAGGAGGACCTTCCCACTCAAATTCTATTGATATTCTTTTCAGCGTTGTTATGCTATGATATTGTCGTTCTCTAAGTATCATGTGAAGAATCTCTCGTAACCGATAGTTTGTTAGCCCCTCTAATACCAATATTACACCAACTATACTATTTTAGGATTTTTAAGTGAGGGAGTGTGGAGAGTCTCTTTACCCTTCGGGGGACGCCAGTGGGATGTAACTCGAATATTATACAACAAAGGATATTGCCGCACTAAATCACCTACACCTCTCATCTAATTTTAACTAACGCGATACGAAACTCTACTACTATTACTATAATTACCTATACTAACTTATAACTATCTAATTCTACTTATCTAGTAATCTATTATTCTAGTAGATAGAGTAACTAACTTAATATAGTAAAAATATATAAATGTATATGACTTATATGACTTATTGACTTAATATATTAATATTATCAATATATATAAATAAATAATAATTAATAATAATAATAAAAGTATACATAATAATAATAATATAAATAATAATGAACATAATTAATATATAGGAGTAAATATATATAATAAATGTGTGTGATGGAGTGTTGTAATTGAATGTGTATTATGTAGTAGTGATATTTAAATTTAAATTAGAAATGCCAATATGATGTAGACGTAGAGGTCTAAACTTCTCTTTATAGTTATCTCTTCTTGTATGTTTGGAGCCTTGTTAAATTCTCAGGAAGTGCAGTGGATTATCAAGAGATCTTCGAGCGTCTCTGTTGTATAGCAGCGTGTGATGAAAGTTAGGAGTCGGAGCAGAGTCACGAGATATGTCGAGGAAGGTCTCAAAATAGGTATTTGTCGAGATTTTGGATCGTCCTCAGATTAGAGTATAACTACTAATAAGTGTAGTATAATCTACAATCTAGCCAGTGTTCTTTGAACTCTGTGGTATATAAATAATCTATATTAGATATAGTAAAGTATCTAGACTAAGATAATATATTCTGTCTATAGGAGTGATTATATATAATAGGATAAAGTGTAGGAAATAAGTGTTATTATTGAGATGCCATAGAAGATCTAGTAATAAATACCAACTTAACATTCATCATATGTAAGATGTATTTGTGATACTATGCCAGTACAGATTATCTATAGATGGCGCGGACCCTGATGTCTTGATTAAGCCAGATAAGCTAAACAACATAGATATTACTCGACAAATATCTATGAAAGATAGCCTAAATTAAATGTTGAACTTTATGAGAAACTCACTAAGTGTACTCTTTTATCATAGAGTACGACTGATATAGAACATCGCATAAGGCGAAGAACGAGTATATATATATATACGCGATGTGGTCTGTGAGACTGTGTAATAATTACACTTTAGTAGTAACTTATAAAGAAAATATATAAGTAGAATACTTTAATTAAAGTTCAAGAATCGTAAAAGTTCAGCAATCGATGTAGTTCAGTTAAAATTCAATCAGCGGTCGACTACCATTCATAGCAGTGAAAGAATGATATTTTTAGATTGAGTTATTTCTTTTAGGTGACTAATGCAGTTTAGCTCTCTTAAGCAGAAATTTCCCTTATATTAATTCACACTGGAAAGTACTCACATTTCATAATCTTTACTTTCCTTGCTTGTAAAATTGATAACAGTCTATGTGACTTGATTATTTCTAGCACAATTCAATTTAGACAAGAGACGATTATTCTGTAGTGTGACAACACAGGTGTATCGTTACATGTATTTACTCAAGGTGTATTAAATTTTACTACTCTATTCTTACTGCTTCGTGATAAATTATACGCAACTATTATAATAATAAGTGATTAAATACAAATATATATTTTGATATATAATAATAGTTTTAATTGAAATATATAAATCTAATAACTGCATATTTTCAGGATTCACTATTCA
Organism: Trachelipus rathkii; assembly: GCA_015478945.1. Lineage (NCBI taxonomy): Eukaryota > Metazoa > Arthropoda > Malacostraca > Isopoda > Trachelipodidae > Trachelipus > Trachelipus rathkii. The sequence continues at coordinate 24,669 of JABUQX010104402.1, read as the reverse complement.
TGAAATGAGCGAATTTAGGGTGCAAATTGACCAGATATCTACGGATTTATACTTTATAGTATATACATCACTTCTCATATTTGAAAGAAATTCAGTTGTTTAAACAAAACCTACTCTGCCTGTTCCCTTTTACCCTTAGTTTTGAACCATATGTAGTTGTTGTGTGTATGATATGTTTGTATTAGTTATGTTTGTTGTTGTTTTCGTTCTTCTTCTTCTTCTTCCTACATTCTTATTCTTATTCATTCCTCTTCTCATTCTTCTTCTTCTTGCTTACTTTATAATACTTATAATTATATATAGTATATATATTATTATTTAATATATATATATATACTATCTTTTTATCTTTCTTACTTCCTCTTATATCTTTAGCTCCTCTTACTTATTTGAATATTACACCTAGCTTTTTGAACGTATCCGTTCAAGATGGGTGACTTCCTTTCTTTCGATCACAATACATGTAAGGAGTAAGTAATCCAAAAAAATATTACAAACTCTATTTTACTGCTATGATGATGTTTTATCTGTCTTAGAAAATATTTGTTATTACTAAGCTGTAAGTCAGGACTCTTATGTCATTTAGAAAGTGACACATCCTAACAATAAATTTAAATAAATGAAATTTTAGTGTAACAGACAAGTGTGTTTGCTGTCTAGAATAACAGATTCTGATATCTATAGGAGTATATATTTTATTAGTCTACATGAGTGAACACTTACAAATATGCAAAGACTATCCAAATATATATAATATATATCTCCAAGACTAGCTCTTCAGTTAATGGATACTGTAAAAGTCTTTGATTGATGTTACGGTGTATCGACTTGTTAAAGATTATGTAGCTCTGGTAGTTCTTTCTATAATTATAGATAAAAAAATGAATTAATAGATAAATATATAATATAAATAATTAATAAATTATAATAATAATAATAGTATATATACTATAAATAACAATATAATAATAATTATATAATAATTAATTATAATAGTTAATTAATAATTATGAATATATTAATACATTAAATTTAACATAAATTTAATATATAATAATAATGAATAAAATATTTAAATAATAATAATTATATATAGTGAATTACTTATACAAAGAAACTAATAAAAACAGTGTAATCTTCTCTTATACATTATTAAATTTTTATTTTTATTCGTGGTACATACAATGCAAGATTTACTCTTTTATATTATAAGTATTAATTTACTCTTACTCAAATATTTCAACTTAACATACTGCAATTTCGGAACGGTTACAAATAAGGATATCTATTTAATATTGCTAGATATTTAAAATAATTTTATATATAAGATATAGTTTGAATATTATCCTTAATATATATATATTTTATACTGATTTAATATATATATATATATACTGATGATAATTTAATTTAGTATATTAACGTATATAATATGGCTGTTGCTAACGCGTTCCAATTCATACGCAAAGATAAGAGCCATATCTCTTCGGCTCATCTTTATACTAATTTTGATCCAACTCATAGGACTTCGGAGTCGATTACTTGGTAATATATACTTATTCTTACCTCTCACCTCTTTACTATCTCCTGCTCAGGTATATTACAACTTATATTATTATATAGAGAGACTACTTAGTGTAATATTACTATTATTGATTTGAGATTTATGAACGTTGTGAGAGATATATATAGCGTGGATGAGTAGCCTCTGGAATTGAGGGTACTATCATCCTGTGTATTATTATTTAGTAAGGGAGTGTGATTGATTCTATAGAGATGGCCCGTCCTCATATTTGAGTTATCAATACTTATTAGATTCTTGAATCTTCAATAATCTATATAACTGTAACTTATTGTCCTTCACTAGTTGTATCGTGAAAGCTAACTAGGCAACATGTCAATAGTATATATAACGATGAGAGATAATGTGAGGAAGTTGCAGCTCTGATCCTTCTGGTTATCGTACCTATTAATTATTGACTATCTCAACGGTTGTATTTATTCTTATTAAGAATGTTCAAATATAGCTTTCTTCACTCTCAATTCATTGGTGTATTGTATCTAATGTTGGGGTCTGGTGATTATTGTGTTGTTAGAAACAATCTTATATTACCTCAGTACGCTTTCGGGGCGTTCGATGGTTACTTATAGTGACTATTGTATATAACCTTATATTATATTATTATACTTGATTTATTGGTTTTCACGCTTTAGATAAACTAACGTGGAGAAGACTTGGTGGGTGGTGATTGACTTTAGTTATGCTAAATAGCGATTTTGTAATACAGTATGTATGCAGGCAGTCCGGCTCCAAGATATAAGTTATATATAATATATATATATAATTACTATATATATATGAGTAAGTATATATCATATATCTCAATCCTCTTTTGGGTTTCCTTCTTCCTTTTGCTTACTTTTGTTTGTTTCTTCATAAGTTACGTAGTCATATTACGTTATTAGGTTGTGGTTGATGTGAAGCGTACTCTATTATATTATTTTTATTTATGATTATACGTATGGTTGTTTATTAGTGTTATGACTTAAATTTACAATTTCATCTTAAAACTACTCTTTATATTGTATTATTAAATTTTGTGTTTCATCTATATCTATTTCACCTATTATTTTATTGTAATATTAGTTATTAATTATAATACAATTTATATTAAATTAGGGGTGGGCACTGGTGAATTTCCCACATATATGAACTTATTTTATGTGCATTTTTGTTTACCTAGAAGCTAGTAGGCGATGGATGTCATTTCAGTCCGAAGCAAAAGATGAGTAGACAGACATTAACGTCTTCCAGAATCTGAAAGACGAGAAAATATTTACAACTTGATATCTATCGTTACAGCACTGAAAGACCCCATTATATTTTAAACGAGGCATATGATTAATTATTTAATTATTGTAATATTTTGAATCTTTAAATTTTGTATAGGCAATGACCGTCATTCAAAATTATAATCATTGTTCCGCTGTTTTTTTACTGATGTTATTTAGTCTGTTGTTACAGTTACTACAGAAACCCATTGCGAATGGGTTTTAAGTTCAAATATTTCATCTGTCATGTTAACATTAAATGTAAACTTACAGCTGATAAGAGGAGCACCCTTTTAACTTTCTTACACAACTTAATTTTTTTCATTGAAAATAGATGTAGAGAAAGGGGAAATTCCCAAACAGAAGTTGTGGGAAAGAAAGAGGCATTATATATGTAGTGCTTTCCTCGATCACCAAAGAAAAATTCGTATGTAAACTCTTGGAGTGAAAGGTGAATAAAAAACTCCTTGGAGCACATACCCATAGTTGTACCTATTGAAAAATAATAGAGATTCAATCATGCGTTTCAAAAATAAAGATTCAAAGGAGTCAGAAACTAAAATTCAGTATATAAGTGTTTAGATTTTGACCTCAGCTTCATCCAAAAGACCTGTATAACTGTATTCTTTTAGGAGAGAATTTTGCCTAGTTGGGGTAACTGCAAAGCGGTGAAAAAATCTGGTATTGAATAGTATTTAGAGATTCTCTTAAACTGTTCTAGCAACCATTAAGACATGAGGGTTACAAGGCAATATTTTGTTTATAAGGTACAAGAGTATGTAAATGTCCAATAAGAGAAGAATATTAAATAGAAAAATATAATATTGGAAAACTTGGAATGTGTTTTGAGTAAAGTATAGATTTGTAACGATGAATTTTAAAGAGTAACAAGATATTTTTCGCATAAAGTTTCAGATGCAATCTTCAAAAGTATTCTTATCAAGAACATCAAGAATAAAGGACCGAAAGTTAGAGTGATCGTTTTGGAGAATAAGTTTGGGCGTTTGGGCAAATCCTGATCACTTAATATATACATCTATATATATATATTATATATATAATATTAATATATATATATAAATATATATAAATTATATATATATATAATATATGTATATGTTATATTATGATATTTTATATTTATAATTATATAATTAATATAATACTAATATATACTATATATGATATATATATACAGAATATATATATATGAGTATATAATCATTATTATATATGTAAGTATATATTATATATATTATATATATTATAGGTGAATATATAAATATATAATGAAATAATTATATTAGATAATATATATCATTATATATAAGAGAGTATATATATATATATATATATATATATATATACTAATATTATACTTATTAATATAAAAATATAGATAGTTTATATATATATATATATATATAATATAGTATAATATATCCTATCAGTATTATTAGTATATTATATATAAGATACATATATACTATATATTATTATATATATTATATACATATAGATTTATGATAGTCACCGGCAAGTTATTTTTGGATCTACCCGTGCTATCAACGTGAAAAATGGGTACCAAAATTTTTGGTGTTTCTAACTCTATACGGTAAGATTTTGCTATCTGCCGTTATCTAGTAAACACTTAGCTGAGTGATATAACTTTACTCCAACAAGATATTAATAACAAATCTATGTTTCACTGTTCGCACGCGCACGCAATTTGATCTCTTCAGTAACCCCACTTGACGTAATTAAGAAAGTTGCGTGTGTTTTGTGTGCTCCAGTTGCTATTGCCCAGGATTTAAGTGGAAGCTTGTTAGGTCTCTCTAGGTAAAAAGCTACTCCACGCTGCTAATATGATATATATATATATATATATATATATATTATAAAGTATATACTATATATATAGTATTATATATATATACTATACGAGAGAGAGAGAGAAGAGAGAGAGAGAGAGAGAGAGAGAGAGAAGAGAGAGAAGAGAGAGAGAGCAGAAGAGAGAGAAAGAGAGAGAGAGAGAGAAAGATCGGTTAGAGAGTAAGCTCATAAGCATCGCATGTGATGAAATTACCATTGAATGTTGGACTTATAGTGTAGGTGTATTCGTCACAAAATGCACCGAATGTCTAAGTTATGACTAATGGTTATCCTATTCTCTCTTTTGACTTTCATACTAACACTTATCTTATCGCTCCAACATCTTAAGAAAGACCGACCTTATATATCGATGATCTTCATATTACCCTAAGCTTATATCCTCCACACTCTGCCTAAATGGTTTTATAAGAGGTGATAAGAAAATAAATGGAATGAGTATAATAGTAGGTTGGCTTTGGAGTAGTCGGGATAAATGAAGGAAATGATAGAAAATGAGAATTGATTCCTGTGAGGAGAGATGTATGTGTGTGTAAGTAATTATCTTTCTTTAAACACAAGATGTTTACTATACAAGTATACTAGAGTTGGGTAATTAGGAAGAGTGGTATCGCGAAATGAAAAGTATGATTGATTTTTTGGCGTGTTTGTGAAGAATGATCCTTTGAAGTATGTATTGAAATGTTTTAATATGCTGATGTATGGTTACGGTATATGAGGAGTAGAACGCATTATTATGTTTTTTTAATGTAATAATTAACGTTATGTGAGAGGGGTGCTTGGATGGGGTAAAAGCTGATGTGGTGAAAGGATAGGAAAGTGGTTAGAATTATTAAGAGGTAAAGAAGTTGAAGTGAAACTAATGCTAAATGAGGATAAGATAATTATTAGGAGGGCTGTAAATAGAGAAAGCTGAATGTGAACAAATTGAACACTGAACAGAATCTGGAATCATATAAGAAGGAAGCGGTCTGTTAGAAAGTAGAACAAAAAGAAGTATGTGGATACGTGGCTAAAGTTAGGCGAACTAAAAATGTTTAAACAGTGATTGGTGGAGAGATAAAGAAGTGATGGCAGAACTGTGTAAACAGTAAAGAAACAGAGGCCAAGTTAAAATGTCTAAACACAATACGATGAGGAATTCCTCAAAAAGAAAGATGTTGTGGATTATATGAGGAAAATTGAAATAACCTCAAATTGATGCGATACTTAGTGAGTGAAAAGAAGGTTATAATGAACAGTTTTGAAAGGAGGAAATGAAGGGGCAATACAGAGATGATATAAAGCTCTTTTGTTATGGAACACGCGAATAGGTTAAGAATTGAAAATACATGGGTAATGCTGCTTAGATAATGATAGGCGATAGTGTTGAAGAATTCTGCCAAAACATTGACAGTATTGTAAGGTTGATATTTTAAATATGTGTTTAGTTTGAATGGTGCAAAAAGAAATAGTATAAAAAAGAAATTAAGTAAAAGAGGAGGTAATAGGTAAGTGACGAAAGGTTGAAAAATTGATAAATCTGCAAGTTAATAGACGTATGAAATTACCGGTGAAATTTTTCAAGAAACCGAAGGCGCGAGATGGTGTGATTGGTAGATGTGAAGTTGTTAACAAAGGCGTTTTGGGGAATAGAGTTCGCGGAGGTTATTAGAGGAGAACAGTAATAGTCCTTTATAACTATCTAGTTAAGGGGGATAAAAATGGTAATGTAGGATACAGGGCAATTAAGTTTATTGAAGTTGTTGTAGGGAGATATATGCTCGTATCTTGGGACGAGAAGAGTGCGTCGATGAACGGAGAGACTGATTGGACCGAAGAGCAAGGTGTGGTTAGAAGTGGAGGTAGGATGCGGGTATCAAATCTTTACATTGAAAACAAAAGATTGAGAAAATTAGAGAGACGATTATTATTATTATTAGATGATTATTATTATTATTATCTTGATTATTAATTATTATTATTATTTTATTATTATTATTATTGAATATTATTATTATTATTATTATTATTATTTATTATTATTATTAATTATTATTATTTAATTAATGCTGAATTTATTTATTTAAATTATTTCATTAATTTTATTATTATATTATTTATTATTATTATTATTATTATTATTATTGAATTAATATTATTATTATTATTATTATTTTATTATTATTATTGTATTATTAATTATTATTTATTATTATTAGTTACTTATTTTATTATTATGATTATTATTAATTATTATTATTAATTATATGTTTATATATTTATCATTTATATAAATGATTATTAATATATATTATTATTAGATTTCTAATAAAATCTTTCCTAAACTTTGCAAAAAAACGCCGTCATACATCATAAATTAGCAAACAGAACTATACTGAAATTTGCAAACATAAAAATTAAAAGTTGACTTGAAATAGGAAGTCACAAATGCCTAAATTACTTGGGTATGCGTAGAGTGAAAAAATGACAATAAAAAGGGAAATATCAACCAGCCTATGATTAAACTAGCGAGAATATTATGTATATACTGAATCAAAATTGAAAAAAAATTCATTCTTTATATTAGATTGAATGGAGATATTAACTATGGCCACATATACAACCCAATCCTATTATATTGTCTTCCAGTCACTAGTGGTATAGAGCTACAAATCAGCTATTGAATTCGGCTTACTTTTGATGCAAAAAACGCTTTCATCCGACGTGTTACAGCCCAACTGAAAACGTTCTATGTAGCATATACAGCACCTTATTTAAAAAACTTCAAATGTTGACACGATTTTGAAACTATTAAAGTTATCTCTATAAAAACAGCACAAGATACTACAAAAATGGCATGTAAACTCCTAATTATCTAACTTTCAAATAACCAAATTTCCAAAGAGATATATCATCTAGAGAAATTGATCAACGTAATCCTCTCTTTAACTATATGGGTAGAGAAAATGCTAGTACAAGTCAGTTAACTATAGAATGTGCTAAATTCTATAACGATTTACCTCGATGAATTAAAAAAAATGAAATTCCTCTTTAATCATTTACCTAAGTAGATACTCAAAAAAAGCCTATATAAATAAGTATCTAATAACTATTCACTGTAGTTTTGGCGCGATATTACAAGAGAGAAGCTCAAAACAGCTGAATAACTATAGCGAGGTAACTAAGTAATATTACTATTTACTTATTATTATTATTATTTTATTATATCTATTATTATTATTATTTTTATTAATTATTATTTATATTATTAATTTATTATTTATTATTAATTAATTTTTATTATTCATATTTTATTATTATATTATTATTAATTTATAATTATTAATTATTTATTATATGATTGATTATTATTACTATTATATTATATTATTATTATATATTAATATATTATGTATAGTGTATATTATTAAGGTTTATGTATTTATAATTATTATTATTATTATTACTTATATTATTATTATTATTACTTATTATAATTTAATTTTTATTGACCTTTTATCAGATATTTATTACGACATTTTTAGATTTAATATTTTCAGAATTTAACTGTTATCAAATATTATTTTTATTTATATTATGTGATATTTTTATTGGTTAATTAATTTTTATTTCGGAGCACTCATTAAAACGATATGTCCGGCTTCTCAATACTTGTTCACGTATTTATCTACCAGTTTGGATTATAATTTAATAAAGATTAATATTATCACGAAGTAATTTTTTACCTTTATATAAAATATATAATCTATTATTATTATAATTATTATTATTATTATTATTAATATTATTAATATTATTATTATTTATTATTATACTATTAATTGATTATTATTATTATATCATTATTAATTATTTATTATTATTATTATATTAATTATTATTATTATTATTATTATTATTATTAATTATATCATATTATGATATTTATTATCTATTATTATTATTATTACATTTTATTATTATTATGTCTGTTATTATTATTATTATTGATATGATTATTATTATTATAAGTTATATTATATGTATTTATTAGTTATTATTAATTTATATTATAATTATTAATTATCTATTATTATATTATTATTATTATTAATATTATTATATTATATTATGTATTTAATTCATTATTATATATTATTATTATATTATTATATTAATTATTAATTATTATATTCAATTATATTATTATGTATTTTATTATTTAATCATTATTATTATTATTTATTAGATTTATTATGCTCGCGTACATTATACTGTATGTATTTAGTATTGTGAAATATTAGCCATTTTAGTTGTGTTTGTTATTAATAATGGCTATTACTGTTATTATCTAATCTTCATCTGGTTATTGCTGTATGCTTATATTTGTATTATTGATTATTGAAATTATTATTTATTATTTTCAATTAATAGATTTTATTATTATTTATTATTATTATTTATCGAATGTGTTATTTTTATTATTCGTATTATTATTCTTATCTATTACTTATTATGATTATTATTATTATATTATTATTATTATTATTATCTTATTTATTATTATCATTTATTATTATTATCTAATTATTCATTATTATTATTATATTATTTTTATTATTATTTAATTATTGCATTATTCATTATTATTATTATCATTATTATTCATTCATTTATTATATTATATTATTATATTATTATTGTTATTTATTATTATTAGTTATTTATTATTAGAGAGTTATTATTATTATTAGTTATTTAATGTAACGAAATACTCTCAGAATTTGTGATACACTTATTATGGCTGGGTACTACATTAGTATTTATGATTATTATTAATTATATTATTAATTATTATTATCTATTATTATATATTTATTATTTATTATTATTAATTATTATATTATTATTATGTATTTATTAATATATTATATATTATTATTACTATTATTGATATATTATTATTATTATTATTAATTATTATTATTATATATTATTATTATATTATTATTATTATTATATTATTGATTATGATTAGTGTTGGTTAGACTTGTGATCTATACTTATAGAATACATTGTGTTGGTATAGCTTAGTGTTATCCGTACTGAAGTGGGTAAATTATAAGTTCGATCGGGGTGTACTTGCGAAAAGGATCAGCGACATTCTGAATGTGCTGTGCAGACTTCAGTAGTACCCTAAAGGTGTCAGAAACTACATGTGTAATGTTAGTTTTGTTTATTATAATTGAATTGAGCTAATAATGCCAGTATGCTAAACAGCTATTCTTCTAGTGCTAAATGCTGTAAATTTCATTTAACTGAATCATTTTAAAATTGATATTGAGAATTGATTTAAGGTATTTATAATTATTATTATTATTATTATTGAGTAAGTTTATGTATTAATTCATAATTATGAATATATTATTATTATTATATTATCTATAGCTATAGCGCTTGCTACGTGTGCAATTTAATGAGCTGAGTTGGAGGTTGAAGGATAATTATGCACTATGAGATGATGTGATCTACATCATTGAGGGGCTGAAATGTCATTGATTAATGCTACTCTATGTTTGACGTCTATTATCTATCGTAGGGATGGATGCGGCTGGATTATTATTCAGTCTACGTGTAGTAATTATTATCTACGTAAATTCTAAACTTACGTTGCCATTATTATAAACTCTGTACTGAGACTGAAACGACAGATGTTTAAATTGTCTTCTTATAGCTATAAGTTAGGAAAGGTCTAGTCATAAATTGGTGGACCCGCTGCGGTTACCGAGTGTTAGTCTATAGAACAGCTGATGTATTCGGTAGTCATTAGTCAGAAGTTCAATATCATGAGGAAGGAAATACGAAAAAGATGCAGTAGTAGCAAATAGTTAACATAAAAATAATGTGAATTAAATATGATATATCTACTAGTATAATACTGATTAAACCGTAAAGTATAGTCTTAAGTATATAAAATTATATATCTATAGGTTAGTATATATTATATACGTATCACTATTAGTATACTAGGGTAATACTATATATATTATACTATACATTATTATATATAATGGTATATATATCATAATATACTATAATACTTAATAGTATAGTAAAAGTATATGTATTAGTGGGTATACGATCTGAAAATATCTAGAGAAAACCCTTAATGATAAAATGCTAAATTATATAATGTTATAAGTTAGTTCATAAGGGGGCCACAAGAGACGTCTTCTTTATTATAGAGATTATATACCTTTACTACTTAAATATACTATATTAGTAGTTATAGTATAATATAATGTTATATATATTATAAGTAATGATAGTGATATAGGGAGTAAAAATTCTATTTAATTTATTTCTTAATTAATTCGTTGAGCAGCTGAATGCATGTAAGTGCCTAGAATTTACCTCAGTAAAGCTCGCTAGCTACTATTCTACTCAAATATCGAGTCACATGCGACCTTCTTGCTATTCCTTGTAATTAATACTGGCAATCTATACGCCTATTGTCACCATGTTCATAATTTTTTTCACCTAAATTTGGAAACTAATTTAAATAAGATGATACCTACGTAACAATTACATTTGGCCTGTGTATTTTGCGTTAATATATGTACAGTTAGATGTTCATATCTTCTAATATGTCTTTGAGTAAACGGGGTTGCGCTTATCTTAAGCGCGTGTGCAACAGTGCACAGATGAGTGACGGGTGCATAGCCGTGAAGCAGAGCAGGGCAATATATAGAATATGCACCTTTAAGAATATAACGGAAGTAACACATGTAATAGTTATTGTATCCTAGAAATTCTTGTTAGCCACACATTTCATTTTTAATTATTTTTGTTTTGTTGCAGGTAAAGCGTCACTGATAGCCATTCTTTTTCAATATGATTAAGTATTATATAAGATCATTAGTAATTAACGAGATAAATAATGAACTATGCTGTAATAAAAGATGCTCCACCGATAAAACGCAAATAAACGAATAGTAAGTTTCTTCATTGTGGCAGTCACCTACTTCCCTTATATCTGGCATCTCATGACCCTCCTTGAAACAGGTGATCGTCTTTCAATCACTTCACCATAGTATTGGTAAGAGAGTAACGATGGATGATGTGTAGGATGCAATCAAAGCGGACTACCAAAAAACTAAAAAAGAATCGTTTTTAAGACGTAAATATTAGAAAAAACGGTGTCGGAACGCATTTGGGTCTGTTTTCATTCCTTCTTGTTAAGGGCATTACTAGGAATTGTTCTAGGAAGTTGAAAAAGCTGACTGTGTCATCTCACGAATAATTTGCGACAGATGAATGTCTTCCACTATCAAGCAGAACACAGAAACTACTATACCTAGTGATATTAATAAGAGTTAAACATGGTTGGATGAGCATATTTGATATATATGTACGCATGGCAGTCGTTGCATAATCGATAAGTGCAGAAGAATCAGCTAATCGC